>CAJNIZ010021458.1:0-46614 GCA_905231905.1 Symbiodinium pilosum
CCCCCCCCCTCCCCCCCCCTTCCCCCCCCAAAAACACCCCTCCCCCCCACCCCCCCCAAAAAAAACGACACATGCGGTCCCCTTTCGTAAGAGCGTAGGCCTTGTAGGCCCTTTGTTTCTATCTTGGTTTGGAGGAGTGCAGCACTATAACCCCTTAAGTCAACGAGTCAGCGATGTATGTTTTGAACCCTGTCTTCACAGCTCCAGTCCTTTCTCAGTAAAGTTTGAAATGCCCAATCTTGGACTTACTATATAACTGGGTAGTGGGACCTTTGGAGGGGGTTTTCAACATCCCACGGAATCTGTGAACCCTTCTTTCGGTGATGCTGGGGCCCGCTCACGACTGATCAAGAACTCCAGTAGATCCAAGACATCCTGATCAAAGCTCCAGGTTAAGGGCTTAGGGTTTAAGGGTTTTAGGGTTTAGGGGTTTGGGGTTTAGGATTTAAGGTTTAGGGTTTGGGGTTTTAGGCTTAGGGTTTAGAGTTTCGGGTTTCGGGTTTAGGTAGGGTTCAAGGTCCATTGCCAGGTCTCGAGATCAGAGGCTGCGGCTTGTGGTCCCGGCAGGAATTTGGGACTTCTATGATGAACACTAAAAATCCTGCATGACCCTTAGTACCGTATTCCTTGAGAATTATGGTACTGTAATTTAGTTTACCAAGGTCATGCAGGAATTTTTAGTATCGACAGTACGGTAGCGCCTGGAGCTAAGCTTCGGGCAGTGTGTCAAAACACGGTACCGTTGTGGGCTTGCTTTCAATGGGAATGGGGAGCCTCCCCAACAGTAATATGACAATTGTTCAACCAGCCCTGGCCTTTATCACAAAAACGTAAACCCAAAGCCCTATATCCGATGTCTGGACCCTGATATACCCTGTAATTCAACCGTATAAGCCCTATATATGCCCATCAACCCCGAGCCCTAAAACCTAAACCCTAAATCCCAAACCTTAAGCCCTAAACCCATAATGTGAAGCTATAGATCAACCCTAAGGGTCCAAGGACCCAAATAATAGGGTCCCTTTAAAGAAGTTATAGGGGGATATACAGAGGTTTATAAGACCACCAGAATAGGGTGTTAGGGGCGAGGTGCTATACTATTAATGGTGTTTGGGCCCTAAAACCCTATTATCTAGGTCCCTGGACCCTGAGGGCCATTTACTAATTAATACGCATGAGCGTCATGAAAGGGCATTAGTTACCCCACGGCCTATAGTAAGAGGCCTTTAACTATCATATGACTATAACAGGATCCGAATGTTAGGAGTTGGGGGACTAAACTTCCAAAACGCTGAACCCTATGTCCCTAAACCCTAACCCCTGAATCCTAAACCCTATGTCCTAAATCCTACATCCTCAACCCTAGGCCCCAAATTCTATATGCCCTCACTGTATGGGGCGGCCCCCCAACACCTGCAATCTGTGCTGTGTCACGTTACCAAAAGCCAGGGCAAGCCATCCCACGCCCTTGTCATGGAATGTTGGGCTTAGGGCTTTAGGGGTTTAGAGCTTTGGGGGTTTAGGGTTTAGGGTTTTAATCTAAAACCCCTCAACCCGAACATATAACCCTAAACCCCAAAGCCCTAAATCCTGAACTCTGAAACCCAAAGCCCTAAGCCCTAATTCCTGAAGCCTAAGCCCCAAAGCCCTAAAACCCCTAAACCCTCAAATCCTAAAACCCTAGAATCCAGAACCCCAAACCCTAAGACCCCTAAGTCCTAAACCCCCAAAGCTCCAAAACCTCACCCTTGATGACAGAGGCCTCGGGCGGTTCGTTCAGCCCCGTCAGCCAGTTCATCTCCTACAAAGCCCATCTGTTCCCAGACCCCAGGGTTTAGGGTTTAGGGTTTGAGGATCTAGGACTCCCAAGATGATACCCTAAACTACTATTGGGTAATTTCTAGGAACCATTGAAGGGATGTACTTTCTAGATCCGCCCGGAGGTCTGTTATGAGGGCTTTCCAAAAGTAGGGACAGGTTTAAGGTTCGGGGTGAAATTTTGGAGTTTAGGGTTCAGGGCTTGGGATTTGGGGTTTACGGCTTTAGCGGTTGGAGTTTAAGGTTTAGGGTTTTACGGTTAGGGAATTAGGGCTTAGCGTTTAGGGTTTGGTGATTAAGGTTTCACTGTTGAGGGTTTGGGGGTTAGGGTTTTTCCAGTAATGGAGAATCTAATGGAAAAGAAGATGGAAACTGAAATGGAAACTGCGCTCATGTAATGGTTTAGAAGGATTATAGGGTTTCAGAATCTTAGGGGTACCATAATTTGGAGGGTCCCCATAATCAGGATTTTAATATCTTGGCGTCTATATGACGTTCCCCTTATTTAGGGAAACTACCTTTCTGTGATCCCTTCCAATGAATGTTGCCAGGTCTGAGCTCTACGACCCAAAATCCGAAACAAGGGCGCATGTGGATGGTCCATTTTCTTACCTTTGTCTAGCTGGGAATGAAGGAATGGAAAAGAACATGGACACTACCATAATGGGATCCGTTCCTTCATTCCTGGCAAACCAACGGTAAGGTTTACAGGGTCCATTGTAAAAACCTACAAGCCCATAGGCCCTCGGCCCTAAACCCTAGCAGGCTCTCCACAGAGGTACTACATGATTGCTTCAATAGGGATCCTAAGCAAAAAGCTCCACCCAACCTTTGAGTTGTCCAGGTAAATCTTGAACCTTACAATATACCCCTGTAGAATCTGTAGTCTCCTTAGACCTCTATACTAAACATACTATTTCTAATAATTCCTTGAGGTTATATGATAATACAATTCAAAAAACCCTGAGGGCATTACAGTAATCCCTACAACTCGTTACATGACCCCTTCAAGCGAAACCCCAAGAAGAACTTCCTGGTAAAACCCCAAACCTTACTTTTCAACCCTACAAAACCCAAACTGACTGCACCCTAAACCCTAAACCCTAAAACTGACTGCGTCGGCACCTGCTCCCGCACATCCCTTGGGTTGTAGCCGAACTTTGCAGCCAGGCTCTTGCGGTAGGCGAAGTTCCGGTCGTCTGCCGAACAGACCTGGGAGTCTTGGACTTCGGGGTTGAAGCCATAAATTCCCGAAGGAGCCACCTTTAGGGTTTAAGGTTTATAGGGTTTAGGGTTTATAGTTTAAGGTTTAAGGTTTAGGGTTGAAGGTTTACCCTGAGGCTCCTATGACTATTTGGGGCTTTCTGGGGGAAGGTTTGGGCTTTGGGGGCCTAAGGTTTGGGATCCCATTATGAGGGTCCAAGAGCCTTAGGGTAGGGTTTCAAGGGTTTCAGGTTTGGGGTTTAGGGATTTGGGGTTTAGAGTTTGGGGTTGGGGGTTTAGGGTTTACGGGCTTAAGGTTAGGGGTTTTGGGGTTTAGGGATTTAGGGTGAAGGTTTAAGGTCTAGGGTTTGAGGTTTACGTGTTGGGGTTTTCAGAAACGAGGAACGGTAAACAGGACATATCGGGGACACTGAGGATCTGTAGTGGTTGTATGTAGGCGATTTGTAACGGTCTCCCTAAACCCTAAACCCTAACTCCTAAACCTTAAACTCAATGTCAGCCTCTATGAGGTTCGGATGGTTATACGAGGCCTGCGGCCGCTGCATAGGTCTAGGTTGTACATCCAGAACACAACTCTAAGCTCCCTCGAACGCTGGAGGAATTTGACGTTTCGGCTGCTTCGTGGGATGATAGACAACATGTTCAAAGAGCTTCCCCTAAGGGTCCAAGGACCCAAATAATAGGGTTTTAGGGCCGAAATACCATTAACATTCCAGTATTTGGGCCCTTAAACCTTGTTATTTGGGCCCTATATACCCCTACATAGTCCCCTAACATCCCTACATATCCCCCTATAACCCCCTTTAAAGGGACCCTCTTATTTGGGTCCTTGGACCCTTGGGGTTCCAGGAGAGGTCTGAACTTAAGTATGACGTAGGGCCTTGGCCTTGAGGCCGGTAGCTACACCAGGAAGGAAAACCTTCCGTTCCTATAGGCTCCTTGCAGGAATGTAATTGTTTAGCAAGATATTTCAAGATCATACGTCTAGGCTTCACCTAAACCTACACCCCTAAACCCCTAAACCCTAAACCCCAAACCCTAACTCCTAAACCCTAACCTTGACTATCTTCAAAGGAAGCAGACTCTAGGCTGCTTCTTGGTTTACCTTGGGTACTTTCCGGGTTTTGGGTTTAGGGTGCCTTCTGTATGCAGCTGACCGTTTTCAACCTAGATCATGCGGAATGCACCCTCAAGGGTTCACGCACCAAAACACAAATCTATATGAATATCCGTCTGGGAAGGGCAGTACTGTATTGGCACTTCTAAACCTTAAGCCCTGAAAATGATGGGCAAGGCACATAGCGGCAGCGAAATCGGCCTCCAATGGGCATCCGGCTATCGGATAGAAGGTTCGTGAGGACTTAAGGCTAGGAAAATGGATGATCCAGGGTTCAGGGTTCATGGTTTAGGATTGGAAAATGGCTAAAGTCCCCCTTAAGTTGATAGAAGATGGCTTTGGGTGTAGTGTACTAAGATCCCCATATACCCCATATTCTATCTACCTAGGGGGGGCTATAGACTCTAGAGGCTTGTCATTTGTTGTCAAACCCATGGCATTCCGAGATGGAAAGATGGACTGCCCCTGAACCCTAAACCCTAAATCCTACACCCAAAATCCTGGACCCTAGATTCTAAAATCCTACACCCTACCCTATGGCTCCTAGGGCTATTTGGGGCTTTATGGGGGAAGGTTTGGGCTTTGGGGGCCAAGACTTGGGATCCCATAATGAAGGTCCACAAGAGCCTTAGGGTAAATCCTAAACCCAAAGCCCTAAATCCTAAAAAAGGCCAGGTGTGGGGGCTCAGGGCGTAGAGTAGCTCCGGATGTAGCTCCTCAGGTATCACAATAACATCACATCAAGAACCACATGAGTAGCAACCATGACAATAATAATACCGTTAGTGACGCTAAGAACAACAATGAACATGTTAATAATAACCATGAAAATAAGAATAACAACAGTTAAAATACAAGTAAAAATAGAAATAACCAATATTAATAACAAACATAAAGAATTAAACCATAATACCAACAGTGCAAACAACATTTACAAAAATCTTGTCTACGTGATTACACAGACACAGCTATTTATCAATGTAAGTCAGCACAGATACATATCAAGCGACGCACAAGTCTTGACTGTGAAGCCGCCTAGTGACATGATCTCCAGCAGAACCACCCTATACATCATGGGTTCAAGTAGTACCCCCCTCTATACTACCCCCCTAGGGTCCCCCCCTTAATTAAGGTTATTTAGTGATGATTAGGCCTAATTAAGGTTAATTAAGGGGGGAACCTAGCGGGGGTAGTATAGAGGGGGGTACTACTGGAACCCATGATATAAACGGCTTCCTCAGCCAAGCCCTCACACGGGGCTTTACCAAATTTAGGAGCCTGAATGCCAGCCAATGACTTTGGCAAATCCGGTGTTATTTCAAAATTGATTGTTGCAAACCTGGCATTGCAAAATCAAGGTGTGCAAATGGGTATCTGGAAGGGCTAGCAAACTCTATCCAATATGCAAGATGATGCCTCTAAACCTTAAACCCTAATCCATAGACCCTACAAACCCTAAGGTCATAATAACTGAAAGAGAAAGCCTTCCGAAGGCGAAAAGCTCTCCCAACTTCGTGGAATGCCTTGAGACATTCGAGGTCTGAGGGTCTAGGTTAGGGTTTGGGGCTACCTGGGCCTCTATACTTATACCCTCCCCCGGCGCTCATGGTACCTAATTTTGTATATTTTATCACGTGAAGTCAGGCATCCTAGAACAAGGAGTAGGGTATAGAGGCCCGGGTAAGGATTAGGTTTAGGGCTTGGGGTGTGGCAGCGCCCACGGCAAGGTATACGGTTTTGAGGCTTTGCCTCTTGGGTCAAGAGATGCAGAAGGGGAAGGTTCAGGGATCAGGAATTCAGGGCCTGGGGTTTAGGGTTCAGGGTTTAGGGTTCAGGGGTTTGGGTTTAAGGTTGATGGGGCGGAGTTTAGGGTTTCGGCTTGGGGTATATGATGCACCAGTTGGATGCTTGAAGCTTACCCTAAAAACCCCTGAACCCTGACACAGTCAACCCCAAAACCCTAAAACCCTGCTTAAAACCCTAAACACTCAAACCCTACCAACCATAAAACCCTAAACCCTAAGCTTGACTGCTTGCACGGGACGACAGGTGCGTCACGGCAACGGGCAAAGTTAGACTGGTCGTCGGCCGCAGTTTCCTTAAAACCCGTCAAGCAAAGTCTTGCACGAATGGTTCGTTTTCCTTGCACATATTTCCACTTGTACACCCACTTGGCATTGATGATGCAGGGCGCCTCGCTTCTTGGCCTTCGACTGAAGCACTTATAAAGCCCTGCCATGTTTTCAACTCAGCGATCACTGCTTGGGTCACAGCAGCGGCGTTCTCCTTGACTTCCTCTGGAGTCAAGAGATTGTCTGACCTATCAATGACTGCTCTGCGGGTGTGGGCTTCACACATGCGAATTTCAACGTGCTCCCCCTCGTGCGGTTGCCGATCAAGCCCCTCAACCAACTTACACATATCCCCATAAACCTCAACAGCTAAGTATGCACCATGCTCGTTTGCATCAGGAGGCAACTCACTCCAGTCGCCGATGTCGGCTTCGGCTACATACACCGCCTCTGTGTGCTCGCTGGCATGGTTGCACTCAGCACAGGCACGTGCTTCGGACAATGGGGATCTCAGCGGTAGTCATAGACTCGCTAAGGTGGTTCCTCGGCACAACGACCGGTGCATTCTCAGCGGCGTTGGCGACATATGCAGGACCCAAATAATAGGGCTTTAGGGCCCAAGTAAATGGTATTTGCTACAAACCCTAAATCACACTGAGGCTTCCAGAACTATGGGATCCCTTCTTGTGCTTTAGGGTTATAGGGCTTAGGAGTACAGGGTTATAAGGTTATAGGGTTTAGGGACTGATTCTTTCAAGGGGAGGCAGGATTATATAGGGGCTATTGGGTTACAGGGTTATAGGGCTTAGGGTTATACAGTTTAGAGTTTTAGGGTTGTTGGGGTGTAGGGTTTTTGGCTTTAGGGTTTAACCCTTTCAAGGGGGATAAAGCTATATGGGCCGTCCCCATTGTAAGGGGAGATGCGGTTAGATGGCGGCCACATAGAGTGTAGGGCTTCTCCAGAATTAGGGGTTCTTTTTGAGGGTTCTCATATGAAGGATTATAATCTTGTGGGGTGTTTATTGGGTTCCCTGTGTGTCTGGAAACGAGCCATAGTCTAAACTCCTAGGATCCGTCTTAATAACCCCTCTCATACTCCTCTATATACCCCCCTATATAACCCCCCTTGGTTATGGCTCATATCATATTTGGGCCTCTTCCTTTGCTCTCTGAGGGGCCGCTCATTACACCATGCGTGCATAAAGCGCACATGGCTTCATTCGGAAATCGTCGACATGCCAGACAGGATGTGAACTCATGGCCCCGCAAGTTGAACGCCAAATATACCGTAAGGGTCCCAGTGCCCAATAATTAGACACCTACTCTAGCCCTGTACTACACTTGCTCTTATCCAAATCCCAAATCCGTAATACTCTGTACGCGGATCCTCAGGGATAGACACTCACCATGAACCTTGAATCTTCCAATCCCTAGAATCGCACTTCCCCAGCTTATCTACGGCTATGAGTCGATGAGTCCTGTTGATCATAGTAATGAAGTAATGAAAGCTATAGGTATTTGTACCTAGAAGGCACCACCCTGAAGGTTTTGCTTTCCGAGTTTGGGGTTGGGGGTTGGTGTTGTGTCAACTCAACACCCCAAACCCTAAACCCTAACGTGCCCGAATAACATGATTGCCGCTGCAAGCCCCAAAAGGGAGGCCGAGCAGCGCAGAAAAAAGTTGCGTTCTCAAACAGGGTTGAGGGTTTTAAAGTTTAGAGCTGAAGGTAATTTTTGCATGTGTGTTAGGACTGCACGCTCATACTTTCACTTGTCGCGAATGCGACCCAGCATTGTTCAGGATCAGTAGGGCACGACCTCCTCTAGCCTCGAATGGGTTTAGGGTTTAGGGCAGGTATCTCAACATGTGGTGCCTTTGGGATCCTGGAGACTCACTGGAGACAGAGGGGGGATGTAAGGATTGGAGAGTCCGAGACACTCCCACATGAGTAGCTCTTTTTCATGGTTGAGCCCAGATCGAGTGAAATCTGCTAGGGTTTAGGATCTAGGGTTTAGGGCTTAAAATGTTTTGTTATTCTCTCTTGCGGACTCTAGTCTCCCAAACCAAAGACTACTACTCATGAAGCCTGCTAAACTCTTCTGAACGAGATACCCATGGGAAAATCGTCTTGACTTCCATCAGGCTTGATCCACACAGCGTCCCTGGCACAGGGTTCGGCCCACAGGGACGTTGGTGCAACTAAGATTTGGGAAGCAGGAAAGAGTTGAACATGAGTAGTCTCATGGGATTATGGTGTGTATCTATATATTTATATAGTCTATTATATAAAGATATATTATAGACTTACATTATATTATATATATATATATGGAGAGAGAGAGAGAGAGAGAGAGAGAGCGAAAGAGAGAGACACAGAATTTGTTTTTCAGATGTATATACAGGAGGCAGACGACAGGTCATGGCTACTCGACTGAAGGCTGCTTTATAGTGTTCATACTACAAAACCTGCATGACTTTAGTATACGATACTACCAGATTGTGCGAGGTTTAGGGTACTTGTGACATGCAGGATTTTCGGTATCGGGCGTATGTAAAGCCTGGAAAGACACTCCAAGTGCCCAAATACAGAAGCTGTATATTATTCGGACTCAAGGCTCAAAACCCATCTAGGCACGGATTCTATTTTGTTTGCGTACTTGGATCCTTGTAGTCGAACTCCAACGCACAAGGCATTGTCGCTCCTACACTGGTGATGCTATAAGCATTCTCCGTTGCCTTAGCATAGAGTTGAAGGTTAGGGGCTTCTTACTCCCAAGGATAACTAAGAGCCATGCACGGTTTTTAACATCAACCAGTTAAGTCCTAACCGTAAGCCTACAACCCTAGACCCTGAACCCTCAAAGCTAAACTCCCCAAATCTCCGAATGATGACATCCCCGGCCCAAAGAAGGTTAGCCGTCCAAATCGAATAAGATTGCGTGGATCCGTAAAGGTTGAAGGTTGACTTGTCAACTATATACCAAACCCCGAACCCTTGAACCGAAAGCCCTGTTAGAATCCAAGTTTGCATTTCTCATTCCCCATTACTACGCTCTAAGCCTTCTACGTAGCTACACAGCAAGCCCTGAGCGGGCCTGATGTTGCCGAACTTTTCGCGTGCAGCGAGGCCAACTAGCATGTTCACGCACCTTGAAAAATGATTGTTTTTGAGCCTATGTAGGCTAAAGGGAGGCTCAGACTTGCTGTTTCTTCATCTGATGAGCTCAGTCCCTGATCAGCACTTGGACAAATGTTCCGTACCCCAGAGGGGCCCCCAAAAGGGGTAGAGCGCAGAAATCCTCAACATACTACAGCTTCTGGTACCCTTGCGCGGAAGTGATGCGTGGGGCATTTGCCCTAAATCCTAGACCCTCATATCCTAGAAGAGACCGTCCAGGGCAAAAGGCTGCCATAAACCCTAATGCTGAAGACTGCGATTTTTCCACGACCCCCCAAAAAATGGGGACCCAAGGGCCATCATAGGACTCTTCGTACGCCCTTACTATAATCATTGGGGTTTGCCGATGTGCTTACCCTAAGGATCCAAATAGCCCAATGTTGAGATTATTTGTAGACTTTAGGGTCCAATGTAGGCATTATTTGTATACTTGGATCCCTAGGGAAAGTGTCCATGTAGGTACTCTAGTATATACTTAGTGTCCACAGCGGTTCCCATGTACCTACTTTAGTATACTTGGATCCCTTATTTGTAGACTTTAGGGCCCAATGAAACCCTAAACCCTAAACCCTGCAGCCCTTTACTTGGATCCCTAGGGTTAGTGCTTAAGCTTCACTTGCTCCGTCGAAACACAGGCGATGGTCGTGGAAGCTGAGGTCCTGAGTTGCAGGATGAAGGGCTTGGGGTTGAGAGGGTTTAGGGTTTAGGGGTGTAGGGTTTGGGGTTGAGAGGGTTTAAAGGGTCTATAGGGGTTTAGGGTTTGGGGTTTGGGGTTTAGGGTTTAGGGCTTAGGGTTGAGAGGGTTTATAGGGTCTATAGGGGTTTAGGGTTTAGGGTTGAGAGGGTTTATAGGGACTATAGGGGTTTAGGGTTGAGAGGGTTTATAGGAACTATAGGGGTGTAGGGTTTAGGGTTGAGAGGGTTTATAGGGTCTATAGGGGTTTAGGGTTTAGGGTTGAGAGGGTTTAGGGTTTAGGGTTGAGAGGATTTAGGGTTAAGGGTTGAGAGGGTTTATAGGGTCTAGGTTGGGCACAGCACCCCCCTCAGTAACAGTTGGATAATACTTATAGCAGGGTTCTATATAGCCCTTAAGAGGACCCCTAATATAGACTGTTACTGGGTGGGGGCAGTACCCTAGGTCTAGGGTTAGTTATAGGGTTTATAGGGGTTTACAGGGTTTATCAGGTTTAGGGTGAGGGGTTTCGGTTTACAGCAGGTTTCAGGTTTTAGGCTGGGACCCAAGCCTCGTCAACAACATCTTCAAATACCTCCAGATGCTTCCTAGCCAGGCCTTTAGCTTAAACCCTAAGTTCAAGACCCTGAGTACATACGCCCCTCACAAAGTTTGCGACCTGAGCCACAAAAATCTGAAATCTATGCGCAGTTCCAGGCCTCAGCAATGCTGCAGGCGCTTTCTTGCGATTGGGTACCATAAACAGCCAAAACAGCAGGCGCTGTATAGTGACGTTCTGAGAGGCACGTCGTTTTGCTAAGTTTGCTTTGCTGAAATTTGGGTTTAGGGTTTAGGTTTTAGGGTTTACATTTTGACTCACAAAAATGCGAATGTGAATTGTCAGCCCTCTGCACTATGCACTTTACCAGTCAGCGCACGCCCTGGATCCTAAATCTTTGCCGAAGCCTGAAAACCATCAAGTCCTAGACCCATGGAAGTTTCCGAAAGTTAGGGATCCCTTTTTAGGGTTCCCGATAATGAGGATTATAGTCTTGAGTCTTTGGGGTTCTGTATCGGGGTCTGAACCCTAAACCCTCTTTCCACAAACTACCATCTTCAGAAAAAGGCTCCAGCTCAAACTTTGCATTCTCTGGCTGGAAGAACGGGAAGAACACCGCCTGCAATACCCGAAGGGTCCATGTAGGGATATAGTATATACTTGAGGCTCAAAGGGTTTCCTACTTTGGGGCGCAGGTATATACTATATAGCTACGTGGGCCCTTTGGGCCAGTTCTCTACTCACTGGAGAAGGCTAACAGAATTTATGAGCCCCCCTTAGGTAGATAGCATGTCGGGTATATGGGGATCTTATTATAATATACCCAAAGCCATATTCTATCTACTTAAGGGGAACTATAGGGTTTAGGGAGGACTTCGAATGGTGGAAATCAAGCAGAAAAGCAGATGGAAAATGACATGGAAATACTTTATAAAGGGATCATAGGGACTACATGGGGTTAAGGCTTTAGGGCTTAGGGCTTAGGTTTCAGGGATCATAGGGACTACATAGCACGCCTTCCCTGGGGCTCCAAGTTACACTCAACAGCACAGTGCGAACCCGAAGCCCCATGTAGGGGCCTAGTACATTAGACTCAGGCTCTGAATATATTCTACGATAGCTATAACCCAAGGGTCCAAGGACCTAAATAATAGGGTCCCTTTAAAGGGGTTATAGGGGGATATATAGGGATATATGGGGACCATATACGGGTCCAAGGACCTAAATAATAGGGTTTTAGGGCCCAAATACTGTAACGGTAGTGGTATTTGGGCCCTAAAACCCGATTATTTAGGTTCTTGGGCCCTTAGGGTATATGTAAGGGTTGTTTCCGAATAAGATTGGTACCCGGATGGAGAATGTGCTTCGTTGGCCTCTGGTGCCCTTTGAAAAGTATGAGCCGATACGGTCCTTATGAAACCAGTAAGGGAACATATTGAAAAAATCAGACCAACCCAGTAGGGCTCTCAATAAGACATGCAGCCCTTAAACCCTTACTTGGAGGTTCGTTGTACTTATACCCTACTTAGCAACTGTAGTTATACCCAACTTATTTCTAGGGTAACTGTGGTTATGGGACTTATAATTGAGTTATAAGTACAATCACGAAGTATAGGTTACAAGTACAACGGACCTCCAAGTAAACAGTCCAGGAAAAGTCTCGATCCCAAGGTACGCGGCCTGACCCAGTCGGTAGCGCAAGTTTGTCACCTCTTCATCCTGCCCGCGGAGATGATTTCAATTGGGGATTCAGGATTTAAGGCTAAATCCTGCATGATGTTATACAAGTACACTATTCCTTGCGAATTGTGATACTATGATTGTACTTCAACTCCTATTACCAACCCCCCCTAATACTCAATTATTGTGTACTTGAGCCCTTGGGGCAACTATAGTTCCCCTGAAGTAGATAGAATATGGGGTATATGGGGATCTTATTACAATATACCCAAAGCCATATTTCATCTACTTAAGGGGGACCATAACCCCTAGATTGTTAAACCAGAAGCCCCGGAGGCCTCCCCAAAGCGTACGGTGGCCAGCTTCAGGTTGTGCATGTCGGTGATTCCTTGGTCAAAATCTACAAGGTTGCTAGAGGTCAGCAGCCATACATACACGGCTGAGGGCTAATAATTATGGGTCTAAAGGGGTCTAAAGTGTAGGATTTCAAGTTTAGGGTTGCGGATGTAGGGTTTGAGTTGCCGAATTTGTTTAGGGAAATAGAAGGCAGGGACTAGATTGAGGTTTAGCACTCGGAGTTCGGGGGAAACCATGTAAAGCCTGAGAATGAAGGGCTGGGATCAGGATTCAGGGTGTAGGGTTTATGGTTAATTTTTGGAAGATATCCTGGTGTGGAGGTAGGTCAGGGTGACAATTTATACCCTTACACTGATCCTGCATAATTAAGGCTGATCTGTGGAGAAGAAAGCTCCTAACCCTAAACCAGCCTAAACCTAAACCCTAATCCCTAAACCTGAAAGACATTCAGAGCCTATCCGGCAGGGTATGCGCACCCAAATGGCAAACAAGTCCGGACCAAGATATGGATGTTTCCCAAAAGTAGGGGTACCCGCTTTGGGGGGGTAGGATTGTAGTATATAAGGGTCTACATTGGGGTCCCCCCCCCATCTATGGGAACTGCCATATCTAGGTCAGAACTCATGCGGGCCAGCCTTCCTATAGGCAGTTGGGGCCACCTGAAGATTCCTCGGTCACTACGGAAAGGGTTAAAAGCAGCATTTGGTAAGCCACTATGTAAGTCAACATAAATCGCCAGAATTGTATGTGGGTTTGGGTTTGGGTTTGCGGGCTTCGTGCCTCAGTACCCCAAATCCTAAACCGCTTGACCCACGTAGCTTCGGGCTCAGCGCAAAACAAGTGCAGATCCTGGAGAATTGTTGACAGGCAGCTAGCTTGTGGAAAAACGGTGGTACTTGTCTGGGCTGACGCAGTGTAGACGAAACCTATCCAGCCAGGCATGTAAAGAATCGATCGTATGACACTTCAGAAAGGCCCAAGCTTTGAAAACATCAAGTGGTTCGCAAGGAATGACGGAAGACTAAATGCATCTGCCATAGTATTGATGGACCACTACAGGGTTCCATTTATTCCATACTAAACGCTAAACCCTAAACCCTGTCAGCAAGCTACCTTTGAACTGCCTGGCGTCGGCAGAAGAACATCACAAAGGCCTCCTGGCGATGTTCTGACTTGTCGAAGTAGCCCATCATCTCCCGCATGTGCTTCGACTGAGGCTGTACTGATGTTCAGGGAGTTCTCCTTTGTACCCTTAGGGTTTGTACCCTTTTGCTTGGGTCCCTAAACCATGGAATATGGCCCTTAATAGCACCCTATACCCTAAACCCTTTTGTTTGATGTCAAGCCTTTTGTTTGATTTGGGACTTTAGGTTGATCTCAAAGATGCTGTGTTATCGGGGAGGAATCCATCACATGCGGCTATCGTCAAAGCTGCGCCTGACTTTACACCGTGCAGCTTGGGGTTTAGGGCCAAGGGAGGAGAAACCAAGGGCCCAAGACCAAGTGAACTATACTATAGTCTAAACTCCTAGTACCCCCTTAATAACCTCTATAATACTCCCCTACCCCTAAATAGTAGGAAAAGAATACATACTGCAGCACCAAGCCCTACCTGGACCCCAAGAATTAGGTTACCTAATAGCCCAAAATCCCTTAAAATAGCCCAAAAGGCAACTATTCTGTATACTTTGGGGGTTTAGGTGTTCAACACAACAAGAGCCTAAGGTAGGAGTCATGAGGTCCCTCGGCGTGGATAATCAGGAAATGCGAAAAGTTTGTCGGAGGGCCCAGTGCAAGTATTGACAAAGACGATGATGGTGGTGATGATGATGATGATGATGATTGCGATGATGGTTTGATACGAGAAACTAACACTGGTACCCACTGAGCGGCGATGATTATTTGCGCAAGCATCTTCGTTCGTCCAGTCTGCAACGTCTATGCCCAGCTGATAACCTAAATCCTGAGTCCTAAACCACTTGCCTGCCAAACAGGGAAACTGAAAAGAATTAAATGGCAAAAACAATGGGGAGTTTTCAGAAATCGTGGGTACCTTTTGTGCGGGTCTCTATAGTACGGATTATTATATCTTTGGGTCTACATTGGGGCCCCCCTGTTGCTGGAAACTGCCCCCTGTTTTTCCCATGCGACTTTATTCAATACCCTAAGCCCTACAACGCATTCTCTCTCAGTTTAGGAGATTCATCCCTGCCATGTCGCCTGATATTGGACTAAGAGTGCAAGTACCGGATCATCATACATAACCCTGAATCTGCCAAGCCCCAAGTATCCAGTTATTGGGTATCTGCACCCTTTGGGTGAAGAATGATCGCTGAATACCACTCGAACGCAAATCTTGGTTGGCCTTTAGAGACCCTTGAAAATATTAGTATAGATAGGTCCCTATAGAACCAAAAAGGGAAAATATTTAAGGAACCCAAAGGCCTACCCAGAAATAACACTCGAACACAAATGGTAGTTCCCCAAAATAGGGGGACCCTAATATGGACCCGAATATACTGTAGTCCTTATTTTAGGGACCCCCGAAAAAGGTGCCCCTAATTTTGGGAAACCCCCAAATAATACCAAGACTGTTCAGGCTGCTGTGATGAAGAGGTTGTGGGAAATAGACCGTAGGACCTTCATCTTGTCCTTCAGGGCGTCCATGGGAGTTTGCTTGAAAAATGATGCTTGGTCTAGGTGGTTGAAAACCCAAAAAATCCAAGGACCCAAATAGCAGGGTTTTAGGGCCAACATATTATAATATTTCCTGGTAGTTGAGACCTAAAAACCCTACGATTTGGGTCCTTGGACCCTTAGGGAAAGACTGCCATGGTTCGCGTGAACCCCACCTAAAGTTCCCAAACACCTATGATCTTATTACGTACCCGTCATTTTGCGCATAAAGGCGATTAAAAGACTTCACCCTAAACCCTTAACCCCATATCCTAAACCAGGAATGTTCGGGAGATCCATGATGAACCCTATGTATGAAAGGCATCCTTGCCAGGACCCCCAGAAAAGGAGCTAGTGGCACCCCCCTGAGGGCTACCTATACATTTCAGGTTAAGGGTTAAGGGTTTAGGGTTTACCTAGATACCTGTTTGGTAGCCCTAATAAAAGTCCTAACCAAAGACCTATACCAAACCCAAAAAAGGAACTACATTGGAGGGTCTAGGTAGGGTTTAGGGTTCAGGGTTTCGGGTACAACCTTACCGGTGCTTGATGGAACAGTGGCGAAGTGAATATAGGTACCATGATAGGGGTATATACCGCGCTGACATAGGCATTGTTATAGGGCTCCACTTCTCCACTCTCCCTTAAGCACCAGTAAGTACACCCCAATGACCTACGGCTTAGTAGCAATTACCCCTAACTAGGTAGGTATAACCCACAAAACTGTAGGCAACTGGGTTACAAGCACTTTAAAAGCCCAACCTCGACACTCTAAACCCTAAACCCCTAAACCCTAAACGGTAATGGGGGTTATAAGCCCCTAAACCCTAAACCCCTAAACCCTAAACGGTAATTGGGGTTACAGGTAGAGGTCGCGTTGCCCGCTGTGGTCCTGTACGTCTGGATAATTTCCCGGCTCAAGAAACTTCCCAGAGAGTCCATGCAGCTACATCGTATGTGGTTTGGGGTTTAGGGTGTGGGGTTTGGGGTTTAGGGTTCAGGGTTTAGGGTTGGTCTATTGTATAGACTTAGGGCCCAAAAAACTTCCCATACAACTACTTTAGGGCGCGAATATATACTATATACTGTTGCTACTGAGTTTTAAGGAGTGGTGTGGATGCGGCCGCTCTTATTGTGTCCACCACTTTCCCATACACAAGGGAGCTTCAGACTGTTGTGAGATCATGCGCAACCATGCCCCGTCATGCACACGCTCCGTGAGATTCACTTGCCTCAGAAGAATGTCGAGCTTTATAAGTGGTATTCCCTGCCACAGGCAAAACTGAAAGCCCATGGAAACTTGAGAAATGCAGTACCCTCGAAAACCGCTCAGGGGAAGACGAAAACAGTAAACTCCAAACCCTCATTTCTGGCGGTAGCAAAAACAACCGGACATACACATAGACTCCGGTCTTGGAGATTTTCGAATCTAACCCCGGTCTGCCAAGCCTCATTCCGGAACCCTGAGGCCCTAATCCCGGAACCCAGCACCTTGAACACTCAACGCCTGAAGGCTTTCGAACTCCGACACCAAGAAAATGCACCTTCAACCCTCAAGCCCTCGAAAAGTCCATGTGCCGCAGAGCCTGCAACCCCAACCCCTGAAACTCAAGAATCCCAGATACCAAGTACACGCAAGAACCCCTCATGCGCCTGCTTGAGCGGCAGATTACGTACACATATGGTGCTTTCCCAAAATAGGGAGACCTGAATATGAGCCCAAAATACCATAATCCGTACTATAAGGATCCCCAGAAAGGTACCCCTAATTTTGGGAAACCCTTTAAAGCTTCCTCATGGAGACGAATTGCTACCTATGTGAATGCCAGGTCCTCCGCGCTGCACTCCGACTTGTACATGGAGACCTTTAACGCGCACAGGGCTTTGGGGAGGTTCTCGGGTTTAGTACTTTTGCGAGGTTAGGCCTTATGTTTTTCGAGGAGAGAGTTCGAGGTTTACACGTGTAGGCGTTTGCAGGACTCAGTCCCAAAGGGTCCATGTAGCTATATGGTAGATACTTGGGCCTTAAAGTAGGTATATGGGAACCGCTTTGGGCCTTCAGTATATACCATAAACCTACATGGACCCTTTGGGAGTTCTTATGAGGCTCGGGCCCTCTGAAAGAAACATCTGTAATCCCTCTAGACCCGAGACTGAAAACCTAGTCCAAAAGCCCACAGCTCTCATACAATGGGGCAAAATAACCCTTCTATAACTATAATGCCCCCCCCCCATTGATAAGAGAAGGGTGCGTACGGCTGGCGTGGGATTGCTGATGTCATTCGAGCCTCTAACCTAAAAAGCCCCGCTAAACCTTAAACCCCCGGCCCTAAACCCTTAACTCCGGGCCCTAAACCCTAAACTCCAGGCCCTAAACCCCGAACACTAGACCCGAGACTCCTAACACCAAGGCCTGAATCCTAAACGAGCGTAACCACAAAGTCATTTAAAAACCAATCAATCAGAATTTGGGGTTTAGTGTTTATGGGACCTAGGGTTTAGGGTTCAAGGTCATCTTAAAACCTTAAGCCCTAAACTTCCTACTTGCATCACCAGAGCCTCTTTTAAGGGACCTCAAGAACATCGCCCTGAACAGCAAGTAGGTATCAAGAAGCCCTAAACGGCCCGAAGCCCTAAACACCCTAACCCCTTAACACCCTAAACCAAAACCCTAGACCCCCTAAACCTTAAACACACTAAACCCTAAACACCCTAAACAAACACCTAGACCCCCTAAACCCTAAGCATCCTGAACCCTAAACAGCCAAAACACCCTGAACAAACTAAACTCTAAAGTGCATGGGTTCAAACTGCAGCCAAAACGCCATGAGTTGCTTCCACAGGTCGTCTGTCAGGGACTGAGCCTTCACAACACATGGCTCGCCTAAACCTCCGTACTTTTTGGTTTGTGTTATCACTTTTGGATAGTCGTCGGGCCCTCATGTTGTGGGTTGGGATTCCTAAAAAACTCTCTACTAAAGTCAGGGGGTCCCTGTTTGCCTAGACCCTCCATGTGGTACCAGGAAAATCCTGGCATTGGGAGTCCATGGCTAAGGCAGTTGGGGCTAAGGATGTGGGACCTTAGTTTAATCATGGATTTCCTAACCACCTCCCCCCCCTACTACCCCCCAAAGGTTCCATCTTAATTAAGCTTATATATGTGAAGCTATTCAGCAAGGGGGCACTGGTAAAGGGCGCTCATAAGTTGATGTCTCCCTACTAGTCCCCTCTATACTGCCCCCCTTAGGTTCCCCCTCTTATGCTATGCCAGGTTTATATGGCTTTCCTTGATAAATTAACACTAAACCCTAAACCCTATATACCTTTATTATGGCAACTTCATTTTGGAGTTCGTTTTGGTCAGCATAAACTATAGCACCACACAGCATTGTGCAGCCGATGTTGTATATTTGATAAGAGAATTTCTGGTCCCCCCCAACCCCGGCAAAGACGCATAAAGACGTTCGGGTTTGGGGGTTGCCCAACACGATCGAAACCATCCTATTCATGTTGCAGTAACACTTACGACTTATGATGTGGGGGGTATGGGCCTCTATCGAAAGGATGCACTTGCAGAAGTGCACGATGCGGGGGCTCCAGCTTGTAACTGTGAAGATGGCCAAGCGAAAGCCCTCGAATACCCTCATTACCCACAGACGCCCTATTTTGTAAACCCCAAGTATCAACCTAAAACCGTAAGTGCTAAACTTCTAGCCCTACTCAGAGGTTCCTGTGTAGTTCCTGTTTGGGTGATATATTTTGTCCCTCACCCAAGCAGCCATAACAAATCCACAGAGAGAAACTGCATAGAAGCCCATGGGTCAACCCGAAATCCCGATCCCTGACCCTAAACCCAAACCCTCAACCATAGACATCAGTACCGCCGCGCAGTGGCCCAACCTTTAAATCCCTAAACCCCTAAATCCCTAAACCCTGAACCCTATTACCCCCAGAGCATTGCACCTCCACGGGAGGTCTAGCGCTGGAGACGTAGTCTAGCTCAAAAGCGTCCGCCTTGCAGGGAAATGAGGCATTTGTGGTTTCCCACAATTAATGAGGCGTCCATTAATGAGGATATAGGGGGTTATATGGGGATATGCAAGGTCTAGGGTTTAGGGTTTCTCAAATTTGGGGCATCCTCATTGTAAGGGTTACAGTAGTTGGGGGTAAGCTGACCTTTGCCAAAATTCCAATTACCATTAAAGGGGCTCCATAGGGTATCTAGGGTTTAGGGTTTGTGGAAAGCTCCAACTACCTTGAGAGGGATTTGGTAGTTTCCCAATATAAGGGTAACCCAACATAGACCCCCAAAATACTATAATCCTCATAATTGGGGATCCCCAAATTGGTACCCCTAATTTCGGGAAACCACCATTTCTTGGTGTGTATGATGATGCGCGCTTGACAGTTTTTCGTCCGGGCTAGTGGTCGGTGCAAAGGTGATGAGCTTGCTATCGTTTCCATGTTTCTGGGTATATATTGAGGTTGTTGGTCTCTGTGAGTGTGGTATGGCTTTCCTTTACAACAGCACCACTGCCGCATGACGGTACATGGCTCATCCTTGATCAAGAGCCTGTTAAAATATGAGCCTTAGAGTGAAGGAAGCAGAGTTTTGACAGCTGCCCTGCCTGGCAATGTAATCTGGGGATTTGACTTGGCAGAGTTGAGTGGTATTTGTTGGTTTGCTGGGGTGTACGCGGCTTAGGGTTTTTAGGATTTAGGGTTCGGATCCCAACGTGCTCGCTTACAACAGCTTCATGCCCGCTATGTAGACCCAGTTCCAGGCTTAGCTTAGTGGAGTTTAGGGTTTCAAGGGTCCCTTCTCCATGAGTCAGCTTGTTAATTTCCGCAAAGGGGCCCGGCTGCCGCCCCTTCTGGAAGCTCTTGAAAGGACAGGAAGAGAGGCAATCGAGTATCAAAGCCTAAATCGTTACCAATACTATGGCCCTATGTTCTTTGCCAGGACCCTCCTGGTACCCTCTTGAAGAGTGGTATATGCTCCTTTTTAGGGTATATAGAAGGTAGATTGAGGGTCTAAAGTCTTCAAGTGTATAGTCCTGTCACAGTACAGGATGCATGAAGTAGACCTCAAAGCACTGTTGGTAATTGGCAATCATGTAGGCCCCTGCTGTAATGTAGACCCCTGATTAATAAACCCCCTCCCCTTAATAGGGATTATACAAGGGATCCTAATTTTCAGGCCCTTAAAATGCGACGGTTTATTAATCATGCGTCTACATTATCCCCAAAGAATGCTTGGGAACTCCTGGGTGTTAAGGTTTCTCGCTTCTCAGCACCATGCTCCGGTGTGACACCCGAAAATCCAGACCCCAAATCCTAAACGTCCGAACCCTAATTACCTCTGCATTTCGCGACAGGCCCCTCCCACCATGTCTAAGCGTCCAAGTACTCAAATACCAGGGTTTCAGGTATCGAAGAGTACTTCAACAATTTGGGCTGGGAGTTCTTCAACATGACCTTTGCTTGTTCCCAGAAGCGGTCCCTGTGACTTCTCACAGCTCCCCATAGATCCCCACCTGAAGAAATGCCCTGCCCGAACTCCGAAAGGCTTGGGTGTAGGGAACGCATTTGTGTAGGCTTGCAAAAGTCCAGGGTCTAGTGAGGCTTTTCGGCTACTATAAATCTCCATCTAGGCCCAGTCAAGAAACAAGTGCACTCGTCAGTGGTCTTTCTTGGGCTGCAAAGTTCTATTCTGTGGCCACCGCATCCGAAAACATCCTGAACACACCCACGGTATGTATAACAGTTGCCCTTTTTCACATTGTTTTTCACATTGTTTAGGGGCTTTGGGCGATTTCTTTTACCTGAAACCCTGAACCCTAAGCCTAATACATGCTCCTGGAGGGAATCCCAAAAGGCGATCCACACTGTTTGGAAACTCCCATGATTCCCTCAGTGCACAGTTCACAGCACTAACTGCTACCATTGCCTGCTACAACCCACTTACAACCCAACTTATGTCTCAAGGGGCCTCTCGCTACCTAGACCCTAAACCCTAAGACTAGGAACCCCAAACCCTGAACCCTAAAACCCCAAACCTGAAACCCAAAACCATGAATAGCACGCGTTGCCTCCGGCAGACTCCACTCTGCTACAGAAGTCGTTGACAACGACAGCTGCTTGCCACCATGGAGCTCATTCCGGACGTGGGATTTGTTCCTGAAACTCGCCGGCATGGAGGGTTGTCAACGAGGTTCCGGGTTTAGGGTCAATGTACTTTGCGAGGTTTTCATTACCCTGAAACTCTTGAGTCTTCAGTCTTGCTATTCAAGAACGATGGTTCTTGCACTCTTTGGGCCACGAAATGGTGACTGCTTGCTGGATCCTTGCTAGAATTCCTGGCGGAGTAGTTGCTACGACGCAGACATGAGCAGCATTTTGTATTTGACTACCTCCCATCTGCGCTCGAAGATCAGACCCCACAAGTGACAGCGGCTCCTCCCAAGAAGTTGGTCTCACTTACGAGGGTTTAGGGTTTAGGGTCTCACTTACAAGATACTTCCCTGAATGACAGGATACAAGGATACCTCATACTGTTGATGGAGGAAATCTTGCACCACCTTAGGTCCTTAAAGTCCTAGGAATTACAGTAGTTTAGGGCGTTAAGGTGGTGCAAGATTTCATCCATCAACAGTACGTTTCGATGGTACCTTCATCGACTGCGGCTCCCTACCATGCCTATACCCATGTTACGAAACTCCCCTTTCCCTAAGGCTCCAAATAGCCCAATGTAGGTAATACTCATAGACTTTGGGCCCCAATGTAGGTAGTATTTATAGACTTGGAGCCCTAGGGTTTGGGCATCTTAAACCCTAAACATTTCTTGTAAACAAGGGTACCTGTGCAGATCGTTAAGTCCATAAACATCCATGAGGGTCCAAGTGCTAAATATTCATATTCCCACCAAGAACAATCTGTACTGCAACTTTCTCTTTGTGGTACGAATTGCAGTGCAGTTTTCTTTGGGAGGGTAAATGCATATTCAGTACTTGGACCCTTAGCGTTTAGGGTTTGACGGGACTCCTATCGAGCCCTAAAGACCACTACTCTTGCAAAACTCCCAACCCTAAACCCTAAACCCCTGAACCCAAAACCCTTAAACCAAGTAACCAGTTATTGAATACTTGGACCCTTAGGGTAATGATTCCGTCATCGTAAGCAAAATCTGGTCCCCATTTGTTACAGCTGAACTTGCTCCCCACCTAAACCCTAAGCTTTAAACCCTGAAGCTTGGACTACTCATCTTGAACTGCAGACAGCCGCGCTCTAAAATCTAGTAAGCCCTAATCCCTAACCCGCTGCAGACAAGTCGGCGCTCGCGAAGAGATGTCAAAACGGCCGTGACGCTTGTTGACGACCTGGGTAAACGGCCCAAAAAGGCTCCATGTAGGGATATAGGATTCAGGGTACCCTAGGAAGCAGAATCCAAATAGCCTGATGTGGGTCATTCTTATGGACTTCAGGGCCCAAAGTAGCTAGCAGTTGGGTACTTCGATGCCAAGGTAAAACGTGCAAGTTGTGCTTCCGAACGTGGGGGGCTGAGGCGGTGACGAGCTATGTGATAAGTTTTGGGCCTGAGGGCAAGGGCTTTGGAGATGTGAAGTATGGAGCGATTTCAGGTCTAGTGTTTGGGACCTGCGGGATTCTTGTAGTTCAGGTTTTGGCAGTGGAGGGTCATTGGCGACCATGTACTTCCTCAAGATCAAACCCACAATCATTTCAGGGTCCACCCTAACCCTAAACCCTGAAGGGGTTAGGACGGGTAGAGGGTTGGGCTTGAGGGCTTCAAGGGTTTAGGGACTTGAGGCCACAGGGATTAGGGTATAGGATGTAGGCAGCATTAAGCTGAAGGGCTTAGGGTTTAGGGAACCCTAAACCCTAATCCCTAATCCCTAAACAGGCCCTAAACCCTAAACCCTAATCCCCAAAGCCTAAACCCTAAAACCATAAAACTCTAAGACCCTGAACCCTCAACCTGAAGGGTCAGGGATGAGCCTTCTGGTGTTCAGGAGACCTTGTCAAGGACCTGTCCGCAAGAGGGTTTAGGGTTGAGGGTTTAGGATTTAGGGTTTAGGGTTATAGGGTGTAGGTTTTAGGGTTTAGGGTTTAGGGTTATAGGGTTTAGGGTTTGGGGTTTAGGGTTTAGGGTTTAGGGTTGAGGGTTCAGGGTGTCTTGACCCCACAATCTTGGCCGTGTTAAGGACATTATACTAAGCTGCATAATATGGGTATACATGTACAGTAATTAAACGGGTCTCATTATTCTAGTAACCTTAAACCATATACCCTAAATCCTAAGCCCTATATACCCTAATTTTAGTAGCTTTATGTAACTTTCTTAACAGAAACCAAGTTTAAGGGGCTCTCCAAGGCCCCAGCGCTTTCCCAGCGATCCAGGAGCAGAAGGCCTGGGAGGTCGCATTGCAAAGTTCTTCGGGATACAGGCCTGAAGGGTCCATGTAGCTATACATTCTAGGGTTAAGACCCTAAACCTGAAGGGTTTAGGGTCTAGGGGCCCTACAGTAATTATAGGGGAAAACTTTGGACCCTAAGTATATAGCATATAGCTACATGGACATTCTGGGAGGGTTTAGGGGGCTCCGATTCAAGAGTTTAAGCATTCAAGGCTTCTGCGAGGCGGGTAAAGGTCTTGAGCTTGTAGGAGAATGAGGCTCAGATCAGTGAAGGTCTCAGGTGCAAAGGTTCATGTCTGGTGACATTGGCGACTAGAACATGGCAGGACATGTCTGTTGCAGAAGCGCCCGCCGCTGAATTCTACAGTAAATGGAATTCCTGCCAATTTTCTTCTAACGAGAACGGGCTTGGTAACCGGACCTAAACCCTGCACCCTAAACACAGGGTTATAATGGTCCTGGGTTCTGGTGTCACGGGCTAGGATTCGCTATTTAACATCCCTTTCATCTCTTAGAGTCTCTAAGGGTCCAAGGACCCAAATAATGGGGCTTTAGGGCCCAAATAGTATAGTGTTAATAGTATTTGGGACCTAAAACCCCATTATTTGGGTCCTTGGACCCTTAGGGAGTATTTCTCTTCTTTTTTAATGCTGGGTAGTTCATGCTCGGAATGCCGGACAAAAAAAGTGTTGCCTTCACTTTCCGGAGCTTTACTGGAAGTGTCTACCCTGCCCTTTGGCTGCCGGGCCGCGATAGCCCAATGTACCTCATATGAGCGGTCGTCTAAACTCCTTCAAGGGGAGTTATATAGGGGATTATATAGGGAACTACAGGGGATGTTGAGGGGGATACTAGAAGTTTAGACTATAGCTCATATGTAGAGGGCTTTCGGGGACGAAGTAGGTACTGATTCATAGACTTGAGTCTTCAGGATTCCTTGGGTACCTGATGTGGAAATTCTCGGATCCTTTTCATGGAGCATTGAGTAGGCAAAGAAGGGCAGGATTTAAGCTCTAGATAGGCTCTGAACACTATTGATCCCCAAACCCCGGGACGTCTCTGCCAGATTAGGTGCGTTCGGCGATCGCGAACTCTGACGTGTTGTGCAGCTTCAAGTTGTAATGCCTCATACGTCAGGTGATGCACTACATCCCCTTAATAAAGCCTTCGCAAATGTCCCTGCTACCGCACATTATACCTAGGTTCGAGATCCAAGGAGAAATACCTCAGTGGATGTGCGCGAGTTTACGGTTTTGGGAACCAATAAATGCAAACTACGATGTATCAGCTGACACACCCACCCTGCACTAGCGGTCTAAGTAATAGGAATCGAAGAGGACACATCACCAGTGATTACCCCTTATGGTCACCAGTAACGGGTGGGGGGTCCACCTAAACTATGTGGCATTCCGGATTGGGTTTGGGGCTTGGGGATGTTAGGCTCCTACTCATACTCTAGGACGAAGATGCAAGGCTTGTACCGGAGCTTAGCCACATCCACGCGTCAGGTATTCCGGCTATGGGTTACAGCCTCAAACAGAAGGCCTTGCAAAGCCTTAGGGGTCCAGGCTTAGGGTTTGCTAAGCACTAAATCCTAAACCCTAAGCCGTGAAATCTAAATACTGCAATGTAGGTGAAGGCCAATTGAATCTTCACATTTGGACAATGCTCCTTCCTTCACGTGAAGGATGCATCCTGTCAAGACCCTAAACCCTGAACCAGGGCTTATGGTGTAGGGGTCAACATGATGGATACGAAAGAGCCAATGCCAAATAATTCCTCTCTAAGGCTCGCTTCTGCATCGGGATACGTACAGACATTCGGAAGGGGGAAGTTTAGGGTTTGGGGTTTAGGGTGGGAAATCATGCACCGCACCAAATCCCCCAATCACTGCAATTCTGCCGGTGTACCATATAAACTTTGGTGCAAGAACCCCCCCAAACCTTTATATGCCCTAAACCCTCTTACCTCAACTGGCAGTCCATGACAGCGTTACACCGCACCGGCCGCAATTTAGGCCCTTGAGCTTCTTGCCGCAGTGCTGTCAGCGGGGCTTCTCTGCGGCCCCAGGCCGGGAAGGGAAGCAGGGCTCGGGCATCCGCAGCGTTCGAATGCACGACTTGTGGCGTGCTGCCAGGTGGTTCTTGGGGTCTCCCAGAAATGGGGGGGGTACCTACTATACTGGAGAATCAAATGGAAAAGAAAATGGAAAATGAAATGGAAACTGGGATTATATGTTTAAAGGCCGCCAAACTTGTCGCACTGTGGCCCTGCAACAACTGGCGTGCCACTTGCCGGGTTCATCTGTCGTGGAGACCGAAGCGTTCGAAAGCAGCGCATGGGTCTCCGCCGCTGCTTGAAGCACGTAAACTGTCGCCGGAATTGCCGCTCCCAAATAGGGATGCGGCACGCAAATCGGGACACAAATGGGAGGCTGCATACTACGCTTACTGAAATGGGGAAGCAAGCCCTGTAGCAGTCCCGATATACTACGCTACCAAAAGGCTAAGCCATTCTGGGCGGTCCTGTAAAGGCACACAAAGCCGATTATGAATAGCTTCCCTCCTACAACAACAAGTAGAACTGAACTAGCAAGTTATCCCAAAGTTCCACCTAGACTTCTTCATCACGAACCACCAGTAAGAAGGTAGAAGCTCAGTTTTTGCGCCCTATTATTGGGGTCCTTGGACCCTTAGGGCTGGGTACCTAGCACTTGCATAGTCGTCCTTCCGGTGCAGGTTTGGGGGATGTTTTTTGGCTAGTGGACCCTTACCCAGACTCTTTAACCCTACCCCTTTCTTTGGGTATCTAACTTTATGTCTTGTATCTTCTATATACAACATTAGGTACCCTAAAAAGGGGCAGGGTTTAAGGGTCTAGGTAGAGGAGCTTCCCCCATAACCCATCATCCCCAAACGAACATACTGGCTGGGATGTCTCGTTTCCTTCGAGCGACCCCGTGGGATTCTGCACGTTGAAGAGCCTCGGATGAAGGTAGGTACCCTTGCAAAAGGCTATTGTAAGGCTCATATGGGGAGCCTAAGAGTATATGAGGGTTTAGAGTTTAGGGTGGCTATGTACAGCTTATATGACGAAAGCTACCAAGGTCGAAATGCCTGACATAAGCTTGCTGCTGCTTCGTAGCCAATGAATGCATGGAAGGGAAAACAACAACTCCTGCAGTGCTGGGGCCTTTGACTTCCCTGCTGACCACCAGTAAGAGGAAATACATAAACAAGCTGCAGCCATGTTGTCTCGGTTCCTTATTGCACATTTCTTGTATATCCCTTATTGACGCTTATTACAATATAAGTTGGAGAACTAGGATCCTGTTCCTCATTACTCTAAGAATAAACAAGGGCTCTTTTCAGCATAACCTTGTTTTGCCGGGAACCCGAAACGCAAACAAGTGCAAAAGGGTGCCTACTGCAGATCCTGGGGTGTAGATTTAGGTTATGGATTTAGGATCTAGGGCTTAAGGGGACCCAGTCATGAGGTTTGGGGCTCAATGGACCTCTATGCTTTGAAGTTGAAAGCTTGGGGTTCTGGAACCCCACCCTGTACTGGTGGTATAATAGGAATACATAAGGACCCTACTACATGTACTGTAATTCCTTATAACCACAATTACTCTGTGGCCATTACTGTATGGGCTTCACCTAACCCGTTGGTTATCCATGTGTCTATACATACCCTAGGGTCTCAAGGGGTTCCAAAGTTTGGGATGTCTCATGTCAACATGCAATACGTCGTGTAATTCTGAGTTATTCAAATTTGCATGCCTGCGGTTTTCTGAGCAGCCAAACCAAATCCCTAATACGAAAAATCCTATAACGGCCTATAAAAGCCATACGAGCTGCAGTCAAGACATCCCGCATAACTTTATGGACATAGGTTCCTTATTGAGAACTGTATAGCTGTATTAGGGACTATACCAAACTGCAAGAGGCGCCCCCATGTACACTGTTAAGGGTCGCATAACAAGGCTAATATTGACAGTAGCTATAGTCTAAACTCATGGTATCCCCTAAAGAGCCCCCCACTTAAGGACCCTAAACCCTTTAAGGAATTGAGACTATTGCTCATATGGGAGTCACAGGGTCCTTAGTTTGGTGGCATTGACTCAAAGAGTCAATGGTGAGGCCCTGTGAACTTTAGGGTTTATAGGGTTTAGGGATGAGAGTGGGCCTGAAGCCCCCAATTTTCGAGTACCTACTCATCAGCTGGTTTGGGATCTAAGGTTTAGGGTCCCTAAACCCTAAACCCGAAGCCCTAAACCCGCTAGGGTAGGTTTTTGTCTTCATTGAACAGTGGGAAGTTTGTTGGTATCTGCAGTGATGTCGGCATAGAAGATGCACCAAAGAGTGTTTAGGGTTTAGGGTTGCAACTCGTTTTGGCCAACTCATTTTGTCATTCAAAGAAGACTCACACGAGGCACCTTGAAAAGGTACTGCGCTGTATTCAGGTGTCTAGCTTGGGCACCTACCCTAACCCCACAACTCCAAAAACCCTAAAACCCTACACCCTAAACCCTACAACCCTAAAACCCTAAATCCTAAAACATTAAAACCCTTAAACCCTTAACCCTAAAACCCTAAAACCCTAAAACTTGAACTATAAAACTTTAAAACTATAAAGCCCAAAGGCGACCTGAAGCACAACATCATGTTTGCGAGCTTACGGTGCTAATGGGCGAGCCTAATGAGAGAAGCGCAGACTGGGTGGTTTAGGTTGTTGAGGTTTCACGGTTTAGATTTTTAGGGCTTGGGGTTTAAGATTTTAGGGTTTATAGGGCTTAAGTTTTTTTGGTTTAGGGTTTAAGTTTTTAGGGCTTAAGGTTTAGGTTATTCAGCTTTGGGGTCTCACTGCAACACCCTACGCCATGGACTTCTGGTGATTCACACAACAATTACAAGTGCCTGAAGCACTAGTCCCTGAAGTCCTTGAATCCAAAATGTCAGAGTTTGCCGCAGCGACAGGCACTGGTGTTGCTTCTTGCAAGTAGGAAATGAAAGAATGGATCCCTGGAATAAATCCCCTTGATAATCCGTAGAAGACTCTCGTACCCAATCACTTCATTGCCTGCTGACAGAAGGCATGTAACATTAACCAAGAGCGAAAAAAGATGGTTGGAGGCAAACAAAGTACCAGGTTTTCCCCTTGCTTCCTTCATTCCTTCCCTCCCTCCTTCCTTCCCCACACAAAACGAACAAAAGACCACCCTTCTTCTTTCACACAATGTCAAGGGTGGAAACCTAAAAAACTCGAACAAGGTTGTGGGGGATATCTTCATCTACTTATGTAAGGAATATACAGGGGCCAGCATTGGTGACGATTCACGCTTCTACAGTACCCTGGCAGCCTCCTCGTTTGTCGGCCCTCTAACCTCAGCCCCGAAGCCTACCCTAGACCTGGGAATTACGGTACCATAGTGTACTAAACCTGGGAATTATGGTACTATAGTATACTAAACCTGGGAATTATGGTACTATAGTATACTAAGGTCATGCAGGAAGTTCATGTCCTCTCTATGAGTATGATAGGACCTAGGGCTTAGGGCCTTGAACTCCCCACCCTGAAGCTGAAGTCTCTAAAGCCTAAATCTCCTCAACCTTATAAGCCCTACTACAGGGGCCTAAATAATAACAAATATCATGTTGAGGTCCATTTGAGATACCATAGACCATAATTCTATAAGGAATATGGAACCATAATATTGGTAATTATTCAGGCCCCAATATATTAATCCCTACAACCCAAATCCTCATCCCCCAACCCTAAGCCTTCCAGTAAACTACGGAAGCAAGTCATGCTGCGGAGTGGCAGGAAGCATTCCATGGCCTTGTAGCAGGCAACGAAGCTTTGCCTCAGCGTTTAAGGAGTCTTCTGAGGCTTTCTGCTTGCTTTTCAAGGGGTTACATGAGGGCTATACAAGATTGAGGGGTTCAGGGTTCAGTGCCTACGCACCCCCCCAGTGTAAAGGATAATGCTACAATTTGCTGATGTCTCTGTTTTAGGGGTCTCGGCCATCAGTTTACTTCCTTTTGCGGTCAAAGTATTGGAGTTTTATTTTAGTAAGGGGGCCTAGGCTTTGGAGCATTTTTAGGGCTAGCGTCGAGAGCTTAGGGTTTGGAGCCTTGGTGGAGTTTAAGATTTCTGGGACTGTGGTACAAATCACTGCCCCTGCAGCGCCGGATGAAGCTTTCGGTCTTCCGCAGTCCAAGTAGTAGCTCTCGCCGCCGCTGGCTGCCAGACCAATAATGATCGATGAGCAGGTGCCGCAGTGGTGCTCTGCACACTGCTGGTTACAGGAAATCACAATCTCACTGTCTCACCTTAAGATGATTTTGAAGACGCATGTCTACCATCCAGAAATCTTATAAGCATAGGGCTTGGGGCTTGGGTTTTTGGGGGTTTAGGGTTTAGGGCTATAGTGGAAGGGCTTACCGCAAACAGAACAAATCCATAAGAACCCTAGACCCAAAACCCTGAACCCTAAACCCTTAAACCCCTAAACCCTTGAACCTTTAAACCTTAAATCCTAAACTCCAAACCCTAAATCCTAAACCATACACCCAAAAGAACCCTAAACCCTAAACCCTGGCAATAGAGCCCTTGGGATGCCTGGGCTCAGGAGGTCCAGGTTCGAGCCCGTGCAAGCCCTAAGGCTATGATAGTTCAGTTAGTGCATTAAAGGTTTAGGGCTTGAGGGTTCAGGGGTCTAGGGGTTTAGAGGTTCAGGGGTTTAGGGTGTAGGGGTTTAGGGTTTGGAGGTTTAGGGGTTTAGGGTTAATGGCTTATGGGTTTAGGGGTGTAGGTTTGAAAGTTTAGGGGTTCAGGGGTCTAGGGGTTGGGTGTGAACTTGGTGGGGGGTCCTGTTCTCGACATCCTGGGCGCAACATGCTACAGCTTCGGTCCATCCGCCACCCAGTAAAGGATACCACAAGGGACTAGTGTAGGTATATTACGGCCCCATTAACCCCATATTTGGGGGCTATTACTGTAGGTGGGACTGACCTAAGCTACTGTGCGTTTTAGAGCTTAGGGTTTAGGGTCTAGGTGTAGAAGGGAAAGCAGAGTAGGGACCATAGGTTACAGTCTGGCTAGAATTTCATTCATCTCCTTCTCCTTTTGGGGTAGGAACCCTGAACCCTGACCCTAAAACCCCTAACCCTAAGGGTCCACATACTAGTCAATCAATCACCCACTCCCCCAAAACCTGCAATGTAAGTTCAATTGCCCAAATCTCTCACACCTAGTTATTAGGTACATACTTGGTAGTTTCCATATATATATATATGTATATGTATAGTGTAGACCATAAAAAAAGGAGAATCCGGTCGATAATCCTTATTGCGGGAGCCCCCCCCAAAAAAACTGGGTACCCCTAATTGTGGGAACCCTAAACCATAAACCTTAATGCCTATATCTCCCTAAACCCTAAACCCTAACCCCTATCCCCTCTCGTCCCCTCTAAGGGGGCCCCTACTTTGGACCTTTACGCAAACCCCCATGGCAAGGTGCAGGTTGTTCAGGCTCTGCAGAAGCAAATACCGAGAGCCTCGCTTTGCCACAGATAACAACAGCAACGCATAGGGATTCTTGCTTTAGGGTTTAGGACTTAGCACTTAGGGTTTAGGGTGTAGGATTTAGGGTTTAGGATTTAGGGTTTAGTGTTGAAGGTTTAGGGCTTAGGGAGAAATGTTCTAAGGTTGAAACCATGGGCCCCTAGTATGGACCCTCAACCCTGGGATCCTTATATGGCTACCATATACCGCATATATACACTTAAGGGTCCCTAGAATCCTTCTAAAAGGCCTAACAGCCCATCCTAGGGGAATATCACATGGACAGGAACTTAACATGGATAAAAAAACTGGACATGGGGAAGCTGTGATGTAGGGCCTGGGGCTAGGTAGGTATACCATGGAACGCTAGGACCGCTAGGGTTTTCTACATTCGTAAAGGGACTATAAGATATTACCTGGTCATGACTTCGTTTCGGCCCAGAGTTGAAAAGCGTTTAGATATAAAAACATCCGCAAGCCTGATATGAAGCCATCCTAAGAATATGCTCTATAAACACCACTTTTTTGGTGGATTACAATGATTTCTTCAGCATGTGAGAGCTTCACAGAATAGAGGACACCTATAGACCCTCTCAGAGGAGTGTAGGGAAAAGGGGTTTCGGCGAGGCTTCCAACCTCAGGATGTTTGAAACCCACTAAAAACCCCCTCTGCTCCACTTGCTGACCACCCCCAAGCCCGGCCATGTTCCCCCCCCACCCCCTCCAGTGATTCAAACCCCACTGTCAACAATGAAAGTGCACGATGTCTAGGGATTGAGAGCTTTGGAGTAAGGCCGGTGATCATTTTTTGAATCCCGCCCCGATCCGCCTGACCCTGTGGTCTGCGAGGAATTTCTACTCACCCGAACAGCCGAGGCGTTCGCGATAGCGTTTGCAATTATGGGGTCTTTATGCAAGGTTTCCTCCATGCACCCTTTGGGATTTATGGGGTCTCAAATGGGAGAGTAGAAGCCCCTACTACTTTGGACTTATGTGGAAAGCTGCCGCAGGCAGGTCGGTAGCTGGAAGGGTTTAGGCTTCAGGGCTTATAAGGGCTTAGGGTCTATGACCTCATGTAGCGCCGTTACCCACATGTGCGCGGCATATAGTGGTTTCCAAAACTAAAGGCCCTTATAATCAGGGTTATAATAGATCTCCGTCATTTTTTTCTAGAGAAGGGACCTGACACGATTTCAGAGCGTGTAGTTCCTGATTGCTGAGCTAGGCTTTGTTGCGCAGCCATTAATGCTACGACTGGTGCAAGTTTTCCGTTCCACTGTGTTGCTTCTCTATCTGCAAGCATTTATTCAAGCTATCGCTCCTGCAACAGGCCGTCTCTTTCCGTACAAAGTGTAGTAGCGAAGTTAGCATTCACTCGTACTGCAATGGCACCTCCAGCCAGTCATGCTCGTACTCAAATCACCAATAGCATCAACACCTCCGCCACAACCACCACGACGACTAAAACCAACACCAGCACGACTACAAATGACCTAAACCCTGAACCCTCAATCCTAAACTCTTGGCCTAAACCCAAAAGCCCAAAAGTATGTAAAATAGCCCTAAACCCTGTGAAAAAAACGGTGAACAAGGCTATAATTCTACATACTTTACGGGTCCAGGTAAACCCTAAACCCTAAATTCAGGATCAATCACCTAAACCCTGAACCCTTATACCCCACACCCTAAACCCCCAAACCCTAATGCCAAAACCCTAAACCCCAGTATAGCGCAGCTACCCGCCTCCGTCCTCTGGGGTGCACGGAAGCATGGCGTTCCTTCAGATGGCATCTACATACTAGACCTAGAGTTTAGGGTTTAGGGTTTGGGGTTTAGGGATTAGGGTTTCGGGTTTAGGCTTTAGGGCTTAGAGTTTAGGGTTCTTCCCTGAATTCGGATCACCTTCTCAAGGGTTTTATAGGGTTACATAGGGGTATATAGGGTTTAGGGTTCCCCAAACTCAGCGGTACTTCTCTTTTAGGGGTTGCAATAATAAGGGTCATACAATATTGGGGTCTAAGTTGGGGTCCCCCTGTTTGGGGAAGCTATTATATACAATTTAGTGTGTTATGCAGGCTTATAGAGGGAAACTGAAGGATGTGTCAAGCATGCCTTACTTGGGGAAAACATCCTCAATGACACTAGGATTCCTAGAATAAATTGAAGGAGATTCCTTGCTTGCCGTTTTTTGCGCTCCCTGCGTCTATACCAGAGGGGAACCCTTGGGCATCAACTCACTCTAGAACCCAATGTGCTATGCTTGTTATCTACAACCCTTATAAGCCCCACACCCTAAAATTCTTAACAACACGGGACCCTAAACCTGAATGATACACTCTAGACCCTTGCTACTGTGATAAAGGACTCGGTCATTTACAGCTAAAGCCTAAACCCTAAACCAGCCTTCGTAGTGATGTTGGCTTGGCTTTTAGCTGGCCTCTTAGCTTGGAATCAAGGAATGTAAAAGGACATGGAAACTAACAACAACGGGTTACATAGGGACTACTACAAGGATCCATTCCGTCATAGTTTGACGGGCTGGCTTCACTATCAGTTCTTTTATGCGAGACCGATTTGCAAAATATGGTTTGCCCTCTTCAAGCTTAGTGACGACAAATGAAAATTCTGCTGATTGATTTGGGGGGCTGACACATATTCAACGGAATCGATAACATGCTTGCAGAAGTAACCTGACCCAAAGCGGATCCACCATTCTACCCACAGAAAGCCATCCTACCAGAAAGCACCAACAAAAGGATCCAATTCAAAGAACCTACCCTACAAGTCAAGTGGGCACCATGCACTGATCTGCAGAAAGCTCGATGCCATGCGATATTTGTATTTGCTACACGGCTAGCCGATACTTTACTGTACTGTGCTATATGGCCCTCAAGCCCTAAACCCTAAGTCCTGCATCAAAAGCCAAAACCCTAACCAAACACCCTAAAACCTAAACCCAGAACCCCAAGTCCTAAAGTCTGAATCCTAAACTCAATGCCCGAGATTCCGAAGCAAGTCTAGATCAATGTCCCTAAGCCGTATGTGTTTGTGGAGCAGAGCGTCAGGACTTCCGACTCTTTGTCTGTAGCCGTCTTGCAGAGGAATTTCACCTGAGCATGTTTATTGGCGGTAGGTCTCAGAACTATAATGTGCTTATATATATATATATATTGGGGCTTAGGGTCTTGGGCTTAGGGTTAGGGCTTGGGGCTTAGGGTTTGGGGCTCAGGGTTTAGGGTTCATAGGTTTCAGGCTTTGGAACTTAGACTTGGTTGCCACAAACGGGTAACATCTCGCTCAGACTTTTCCACATAATCCTATTGGGCGCCGTAGCCCCAGAAGCCTTACGAGAGAAAACAAAAAACAATAAGGGTAGTATCTAAAGACTTTAGGCCCAAAAATAAGTACTACTCACAGACTTGGAACCCTAAACCCCTAAACCCTCAACCCTATAATTACCCTGAACCACATAATACCCAAGCCCTCAACCCTAAACCACATAATCCCAAAGCCTGTAGACCGTAAAAGGCTGGAACCCGAACGGATGCCGTGACCAGTTTTGAGCCAAACAGCTACGGAGTCCCAGCAGTACGTTCCCAGACCCCTGGAAAAAACTTAGGGATACCCTCCCCCCATATGAGCTATGGTCGGAACTCCTAGTACCCTCCATAATAACCCCTATAATACTCCCATATATAATCCCCTTGTAGAGGAGTATAGATTATAGCTCAGATGCAAGCACCAAAAGTGGCCTTGGAAATATTATTTTCTTGACAGGAATCTTTGCTAAACGGTTTCCAGAATTTGCCTGGGGAAGGTACAACTCCGAACCCTACACATCCACCCCAAATCCCAGAACCATATGTAAAACCTATTTCCTAAGACCAAAAACCGAACCCCTCAAGGTCAGAACTACTTAGACTACCTATTAGATATTGTACAAACTCAGAATCCCCCATATAACAGCCTTTAAGGAGTTTACTTCGACTATAGCTCATGTTGTATGGGGCCAAAAAAACGGGATGTTTAAAACAAAGCAGCCCCAACAAGCAAGTTGCTCAAAACTCCGGACATGAACAATAGGGTTTAGGGTTGATAGCTTAGGGAGTTTGAATAAACCGTACATTGAGTCAATCCCCCACCCAGTAATGGGTACCCAAGAGAGTATTGTAGGTACACTAAGGCCCTTTAACTAAATGTTCAGGAGCTATTACTAGTGGGCGGCTTGACCTAAGCCCTAATTAAACACCTATCCAAACCCTAACCCCTAAACCTTCATCCCTGCATCCTAAACCCTAAGCCCAATACCCTAAACCCATGCAAACCATAAATCCTAAATCCTCTGGCCTTGTGTAGCGTAGGTCCACACGACTGCAGTAATCTGCAAGCATGCCCGAGTACTTCAAGCGCGTAGCCTTCTTGTAATATTTGGCCTTGGGCTTAAGCTTCAGCTTTGCGCGGGGTTTTCTGCAGGACCGTTGCCGCCAGATCCTGCTTGGCTGCATCCGCTTCCCTCTTTTGCTACAGTTCAGGCAAATTTGCCGCGCCCGGCAACTGACATCCTCGAGGGTTGTGGCCAGTCTGTCCACACAAGCTGCACTTTTTTCCCTAAGGGTCCAAGGACCCAAATAATTGGGTTTTACGGCCCAAACACTATAATATCAATGGTATTTGGGCCCTAAAGCCCGACTATGTGGGTCCTTGGACCCTTAGTGCTTGGCGGAACAACATGTTTTTCCAATGCTGAGCCTCACAATTGCAGGATGATGTGTCTTGTTAAAAAAGCCAGACATGAGACAAAACAACACTGAATCAAGTTCTTTTCTCCCTGTAACAATGAGCCCCCCTGCCGAGGCAAAAAATATAACAATACGCTACAATATACGAATTACCAGGAGGCCCAACAGAAAAAGGCATAGACCCTAAACCCCCTACATGGACCCTGAACCCTACATATACGCTAAACCATGCATAGCCCTGTATAGACACTAAACCCTACAAACCTTAGGTAGACCACACCCCTACACCCTACATGAGCTCTACATAAACCCTATGCATACCCTTAACACAGACAAATGCGCATTAAGGGCCCATACTTACGCTAGGACCTTTGAGAAAGACCGGCCGAGTGGCGTAGGCAACCGTCATGTTGAAGTCCTAACAGGTGGGTTTAAGGCTTTAGGGTTTAGGGCTTCGGGTTTAGGGTTTAGGGCTTCGGGTTTTGGATTTAGGGTTTATGGTTTGAGGGCTTAAGAGTTTAAGTGTTTTAAGGTTTAGGGTGTGTGGCTTCGGGCCTAAGACTGGGAGGGTCCTAAATACCATGATATAAGGGATACTAACGCAAACCTTATCTCTAATTTCTAATATAGAACCAGACTTGATATATCTTGGCACTCTATGGATACTTAGGACCCTTTGGAAAAGGCGAGCCAAAGATGATATTGCACCATCCTGAATTCAGGCTATATTGGGCTATGAATTCCCAATCGCAACCACGCCGAAGGGTGAGCTCGTTTGAGCTTGCCGTAGTTTGCCGAGTTGCAAAAAGGAAGTTAGGGCCAGGTTGCGAGCTTACAAAATTACAGGCTGGAGGGTAGGGTTAGAGTTTCGGGTAAGAGTCGTCACCGCTTGGGGCTGCGTCTGGGGTTCAGGGTCTGAGAGAGTTTGCGTTTTGGTTCACGGAGTTTGGGCTTTTGTTGAAGAGAGATGTTCATGAGTTAGGCTTTACGTCAACGGGATTGAGGGTTTAAAGGGTTGTACCCTTCCCCATTATGATACCATTAAGAGGTGGCGGGTGAATTCCAAGAATTGGAGTTCACATAGAGGTTTCGACAAACACGGAACCCTACACAGACACACCCAATCTAATAAAATCTCCTTTCAGGACCCCCCTGAAAGGGGCCCTTATCTCTTGGCAACCCTAATCTCCAATCCCTGAACCTAACCTTATACATATATGCATATATAAAAGGCATATCTACATATGTCTCTCTCTCTCTATCCCTAAACCCTAAACCCTAAACCTATTTTTATCTTTGTATTATTATCACCTATCGTCATATTTATATCCTGTTGGAGGGACCCCTCAACCATACACAATTCTACGACAGCAACTCCGGAAACACTCAATGCCAAACTTATGGCTCAGTAAAGTTCAGGATTATAGTCCCCCTTAAGTAGATAGAATATGGGGTTTAGACTTTAGGGTCTAGGGCTTATAGTCCCTCTGAAGTAGATAGAATATGGGGTATGTGGGGCTCTCATGACGATATACCCAAAGCCATATTCTATCTACGTAAGCGGGACTATAGCTCTGCTTCTAATTTGTAATGGAGAAGTGTTCCAAGTCTAGGGTATAGGATTTAGGGTTTAGGATTTGGGTTACCCCGACCCTCAACAAGAGGACCATGTGCCTGTGACGATCCTACGCCTCTTAGAGCGTGCTTATTACCGAAGTCGGGGTTGCCAAGATCCTCTTACTTACTGGTGGTTCGGGTTTAGGGTTGGTAGAGAAGAAGGGAATAGAATCGCTATAGAATATTCCCTTATGACCTACCGGTACTACCCCCCCGCGTAAGCTTATCATTACCTTCTGTTATAAAAAGATCCCCAAATACCCCATATTCTATTTAATTACTTCAGGGGGACTATAGTGAGTTGTCGTAGTTTGCATGTTCTCTCCATCCCTTCATCACTAAACCCTAAACCCAAACCTTCAACCCTAAACCTACACTAAACCATTAATCCTAAACCCTGAACCCTAAACCCAAAACCCTAGACCCTGAACCTAGACTGTGGCAGACCTTCGCCAAAGACTGCAGGAAGACTTCCTGATCCAAAGATCGCCTCAGAGGAACCCATCGGCTTAGGATTTAGGGCCTTTGTTTTAGGACCCTAAGGGTCCAAGGACCCAAATAATTGGGTTGTAGTGCCCCAATACCATATCCTATTTGGACCCTAAGACCGTATTATTTGGGTCCTTGGACCCTTAGGGGGATTTGGGGCTTAGGGTTTCCGGGCACATGGATCCGACCGTGTCGTGTTTGTTGGGGACTTCGAGGCCACAACACAGACATAGAATCCCACAGGGTGTAGGGACCAAAACGGTTGTTGTTAAAAGACAGCAGTCTTGCGAGGAACCTTTTCGCGGGCTCATGCTAGTCTGGCTTGCTGTTAAGGAACATATCTTAAGTTACTATATTGGGGAAAACATAGTCATGACTATACATATATATATAAATATATATGCCCATTCTGGTAACTTAACTAAAGTTCCTTAGCAGCAAACCTGTAGTTTGAGGAAGCATCATCCACGCCAAAGGTGGCAAGGAACTGGTCAAGGCAAATGCTCAAACCTCAACCAAATACCTTCCCCCAAGGGTCCCAAGTACCCAATTATTAGGCCTTGTTTTTGGCATATAACAGGAATCGTAGTACAGGTCTTGGTTAAGTATATGATTCTTAAGTACTATACCTTGGAGTAGGACGGCAAAAAACAGCCAGGCGAATTTCGTAGCAACCGCTTCGGTGAACTCTGTAATAGTGCATAAGGATAGTGGCAACTGCACTAGGGCCCTCTTGTATTCCGATTCTGCCACTATTACAGCGTTTGGGTTCCATGTAAGCAACTGCATTGGAGCCCACAACTTGAGACGAGTTCCATCTTCAGCAAAGGTATTGGATTTTCATTGTGACCCGTGATGAATATAACCCTGCATGACACAGGACAGTGGACATATGCGTGGCCATTAAAACCCATCGCAGAGTAGTGTACGTAGGTTCACGCTGGATTTTGTCCATCAACAGGAGTTTATGGTCCAGCATGTAGTGGTTGGGGCCTGCAGATTCAAGTTTTTTAGCCTAGGGTGTCAGGGCCTATTGCGCCAAATGCTTCATCCTTGTATGGGAAGTCCGAGGCGGGGCGCCCAGCCAGCTCCATCCATTTCGCGAAGAGAGGCACAACCTACCAGAACAGCGGTTTTCTTGGTGGTTGAACCTAGTAAGATTATGTTCCTTGTAGCATATAAGATACTCTATCCCAAAAAGGAGGATATAGTCTTACTCTATAATGGGTACCATAGTATCCCCAAATGAAATACTACTCACCAATCGCACGAGAAGCTCAGGCTGCTAAGGGGGCCCTGGATTCGTAAGTACTCCAAAAACCCGCTACACGAACAACTACTGTTGATGGATGGAATGTTGCACCACCTTAAATCCCTAAAGTCCTAGGAATTACAGTAGTTTAGGGTTTCTAGGTGGTGCAAGATTTCCTCCATCAACAGTATCCCATGTAAAGCGCCACTTTCAACAACCCACGAATCTGCAAGTATGAGGAGCCTAGAACAAGTTGATGGCATTCAGCTGGGTCAGCTCCCGAGGTCTTCTGAGCTCTGCATACTAGCAATCCTGCATGACCTTACTACACTAGAAAGTCCCAGTTTTCAGGGTGTCAGGTATCAGGCAGAAACTTTCGAATAAACCGTACCCACCTCTGTATGCAGCGGATGTGCTTTAGGGCATTCTGCTCTGATAGCCCAAGCAGCGCTACACGTTATGCAGGAACAGAAGCTGTAAACCTGCCGGTGAGTTTTTTGTGCCGATGCTGATGCCTCTAACTCATGTTGTTTGTGGTCTTCGGGGCTCATGTGCCAAGTGATTTGTAGCAAGTTAACTGGTTCAGGAGGTCTCAGGTTTGGGTAGCGGTGTTGTCCTGGTTTAGGGTTCAGGGGGGGTTGTGCCACAAAAAGTGCCACATGTATATGGGCCCTTCCAATGCGTGAGGGAGAGAAGTGTTATGGCCGCACACTTGTCCTGCTTCATTACCATAAGTTAGGTCATGACCCCTTACAGTACAGTACCATTTGTAACAATAGATCATAGGAGTCATCATACACCTATATGAATGCTTTTAAGGACAATTACTGCGAGGGGGGGGTGACTGATTGCCATAGGCTTCTTCATCCTCTCGTCGCCGACATAGGCCTTGAAACCATCCTCGTTGTAGCTGCACTTTTCCTCAACCAACTGCCTGTGCTTGATGACGCCCCCATTTCCTGGTCCACTTCTGGACCTCCAACGGCCCCACCTACACTGAGTCTCTGCTGGATGCAGTAAAGCTAGCAGGCGCCTCCTTGCTACTGGGCTACTTCTGTTGGAGGGTTTAGGGTTTTGGCGTGCGGGGCGTTTAGGTTTAGGGCTCCGGGTTTAACATGTTCCTACTAAGAGCAACTCTCCGCTCCTCTCTGCATCCTAGACCCTACAACCTATAGCCCCCCTTAAGCAGATAGAATATGGGGTATCTGGGGATCTTATTATAAAAATACCCAAAGCCTTGGTCTATCTACTTCAGGGGGACTATGAACCCCAAAGCCTCAAACTTGAGCTTCAAGGCTATCCAAAACTGACCTTAAGGGTTCAGGATTTAGGGTTTAGGGCTTAGGGTTCAGGATTTAGGGCGCAAGGGCTCAGGAACTGTCTCTGAAGGGCCAGCAGGGCGATAAGCGAGAAGGCCCAAAAGGGTTTGGGGTTTAGGGTTTGGGGTTTAAGGTTTATAGGATTGAGGGGTAAGGGTTTAGAATTCGGAGTTTAGGCGCAGGGTTTAGGGTGACCTAGGGAAAATTCCCGTTTTTGTGTAGACGTAGAAACCCACGCTGAGAGGGAGCAAACCCATCGATTTGGGAGGTATACCTGAGTAGCCAAACAACCGCCAATAAAACAGTTGTTCCCAAACACCCACTTCTTGTAGATAAGGGTCCTTACCTAAGAATCGGTTGTTTTGGAAACAACCCTTCTAATCCTAAACCTTCAACCCGGCTGTTTCTTGTTGTTTGTCTACCCAGGTATACCGTCCCTAAGGGTCCAAGGACCTAAATAAAAAGGTTCTAGGGCCCAAATACCATTAACATTATAGTATTTGGGCCCTAAAGCCCTATTAGTTAGGTCCTTCGACCCTTAGGGTAAATTGGCATCTGGATCCTGATGGGTCCTGAACCCTAACCAGCGGTTTAGGGTTAAGCGCCTTAACCCTGAAGCCCCTAAAAAGCCTTGTTCCAGCTTGGGTGGAACCGCGTCAAGGTGAAATGCCTCCTCAGCATGACAAGGGGACAGGTCTCAAACTCTTGGGCCCCCAGATTGAAGATTTGACTTCTGCAGTGTCTAAAAGCTGGCCATTATCTTTTGTGACACACATGGGGGATTCAAACTCCAACCCGAAACCCGACCAAAAACCCTACACTTTCCCGAAACCCTTAACCCAAACCCTCAACCCTTCACGAGGGTTTGGGGGTTGTGGCTTGGCTAAAGAACTTGTCTGCTCATAGCCCGTGACAATCCCACACTCTCCACAGAGTTACGATTTTAGGGTATAGGGCTGAGGGTCAGGGTTCAGTGTTTGGGCGTTACGGCTGTTGAGATTTCCTCCAAGCAGTGTCACCGCCGTCACTGCGCATACTCACAAGTCTGGCTCACTGCCCTCTGAAAACATACCCTAAGGGTCCAAGGACCCAAATAATAGGGTTTTAGGCCTCAAATACCATTAACATTATAGTATTTGAGCCCTAAAACCCTGTTATTTAGGTCCTTGGACCCTTAGGGATAACAAGCAGTTAAAACTCGAGCCTACGATCTGACTGGCTTCCAGACTACGTGCTGTGCCTGGTTACCGAGAATGCAGAAGATCTCGGACAACGTGATCCTGGAGCCCTTGGTTACCTGCTGTAGTCTCTGACCTGTAAGCTGTACACACATACATGACCCTGTCTACGCCTCCGCACATATGCAAGAAAGATGAGGGAGAGACCGAGCTTCCAATTTTCCAATTCCATTTACTGGAACTTGACAATTCACTCCATGCCCCAACTAACACTTGACCATACTTCCTAACCCCAGGCACAGTCTGGCAGAGCTGTTGGTGTTCCAATCGCTATACCTTCAAAAAAGCTGCAAGTAGACCGGAGATCTGTGCTTCCCAAACTAGCTAATAGACGGCACCCTAAACCCTGAACCCATATTCCTGCAAGCATCCAATCTCAATCTCTCTCTCTCTCTCTCTCCATGTAATTATATGTTTGTCTGTGATGCAGGTCATCATCTCCTGGAATCATATGTGGTTTCCCAAAACTGCAACCGGGCAATAATTTGGGATCTATATTGCGGTCCCGTATTCATGGATTCATGCAAGTTACATGAAGCTACCATACTGATTGCCAGCGGTTCAGGACCCTAAACCCTAAACCCCTAAACCCTAAGCCCCTAACCACCCTAAGCCCCTAAAACCCTAAACCCCTCAACCCTAAACCCCTTTTGGGCTCTCTTAGGTGTCTGCAGAAGCTCTCCGAAGACCCATCCTCTTTGAAGCCCTAGCATGTAACAAGCCCATGGCTCGGGCCCTCAACTTAGGGTTTAGGGTTGGGGTTCGGGGTTTATAGGGTTTAGGTGTAGGGTTTGGGGTTCAGGGTTTGAGGTTTAGGGTTCAGGGTTTGGGCTTAAGGGTTCAGGGTTTAGGGTTTGGGGTTTATGGTTCAATCCAAAGGATGCTCGTTTGTTTCGTAGAGAAAGCGTGGAGAGGGTAATAGGTGTTGGGCCTACGAGGTAGAGGGCACAGCCAGAGGTTGATTTCGAATCGAACTCGCCTGCCCAATCGGCGTCGCAGAAAAGCCGCAACTTACAATCACCAACGCAATGGCCCAATGAGAGTTTGCATCCGCACGTCCACGCTGGAATAGATGTAGCATACAAGTCGGTGAAGAGTAACATCGCAGTCCCTGGACCACTTAGTCACTCTGCTTGCAAGACTTTGAGTCGCTCTCAGGAGATCCCACCTCGCCATTCTTGCCGCGAACAGAATCTTCATAAGAACACGACTGGCAATCGGCTGAAGTCTGCCAGCGGGTTCGTTATCGGCAACAGGTTTAGCTATTCTGTTCTCATGGAAAGGGGTGGCGACGGTCTTGAGGGACTTTCTGTCAACCTTGGCAAGCTCGCAATACCGATCTACGCATGAAGTCTCATCATTCAATCATCTGGTTAGGAGGTTCGGCCCTAGAAGCATGAAATGCGCATGGTCCAAGTAAGCTCCCGAACGAAGAGCCCTGAACTCTGAACCTGAAAAACTAAACCCCAAATCCCTAAAACCCCTAAACCCGCCTAAACCCTAAGCCCTACACCCTAACCCCCTAATCCCATAAGATCTAAGCCCCAATTCCAAGTCGCTCAAGGAAACCGAGGAAGTTGTCGTCCCGGATTCCTTTGATGTTTTCCTGCACCAGGCTCAGGGGCCAATATGTGGGTAGGGGTTATACAGGGTTTAGGGTTTAGGGTTGAAGGTTTAGGGTTTAGGGTTTGGGGCTCCGGGTTGGGAGGGAGTGTCACAGGAGTTTGCAAAAAAGAGTTGATATGAGCCATAGTCTAAACTCTTTAGAGGGGTTATAATAGGGGATGATAGGGGACTGCTATGGGGGTTACCGAGGGGGATACTCGGAGTTTAGACTATAGCTCACATCATATCATTTCCCCTACGCTAGCTAAAGCTTAAACCGTGAGAAGGGATTCTGTTGAGGACAAGTTTTGATCACAGAGCTGTAAGGCTTGCTTTACACTCGACCGGTGCCCTGTTTCACACAACAGCCACGAACATGCTACCCCAGAGCGCTTCAGAATGTTTATTTAGGGTACAAGGCTCAGGGGCTTAATGCTTCACAGCTTTAGGGTCCAGGCCATTTCGTATTATCTGACAGGAGAAGGGAAACCCAGAACCCTGCGCCCTAAGTCCCGAAGTCTAGGCCCTAAAACTTGTAACTTAAAAGGTTCGGCCTAAGAAGGAGCCCTGTGAAACATCTGCTTTAATGAGTCACTCTCCGAAGCGCTTCCTGGCATGAATGGATGCGACAAAGAGCGAAAAAATCAAGATGGTCATCTGAGGGGATCATTGAGAAGATGAGGGATCAAGGGTTTAGCGCTAAGGGTTTATAGGGATAATGGGGGGTTATATAGGGATAATGGAAAAGAAAATGGAAACTAGTGTAATGGAAAAGAGAATGGAAACTACACTAAAGGAATAGACAAATGGAAACTACTATTCAGGATTTGGGAACCCTTTAAATGCCTCCCTAAACCCTTAACCGTAAACCCCTAAACCCTGAACCCTAGGTTTAGCTTTCAGGGACCCTGTAAAATAGCCTTACACACACATATATATATATATCCCTAAACCGCAAACCCTAAACCCTGAACCCCTAAATCCTAAACCCTGAACCCCTAAATCCTAAACCCTTAAACCCTAAACCGCATTTATATAAACTTCAGGCTCGCGATCTTTGGAGTCTGAGGTGAGGCGTGTACCAGTCCCATCTGTGGTCGACAGCAAAAAAAAGATAATTCCTAGACTGTAGGTGTTTTGGGGTTTGGGGTTTAGGGTTTGAGCTTTGGGGGTTTATGGTTTAGGTGGTTTGATGTTTAGGGTGTAGGGTTTCGGGTTTAGGCTTTTGGGGTTTTGGGGTTTCGGGTTCTAGGGTTTAGGGTTTATGGGGTTTAGGGTTTAGGGGGTTTAGGGGGTTTAGGGTTTAGGGGATTTAGGGTTTAGGATTTAGGGTTTAGGCTCTAAATCCTGAACCCTAACCATCCCTGAACCCCCTCTGTCCCGGCCCCCCCTGCCTGTGCCTTTCACCCTTGATATACCTTAAAACATTGAACCCAATCCTGAACCTCTATTATTTTCCCGAGACTCTCCTTGGCCGATCTCATCCCCCTGAAACTACAAATTACATACATGATTGTTTTGGGTTTGGGGTTTCAGGCTTTAATATCTATTTTTGATTCTTATGTATTCATGTATTTGTGTACGCATACCACTGCACTGTTGCCTCCCCTGAAGCCCCTAGATATGTATTTATGCCACATTTACATATCCACACAACCCCTTGTTATCCCTTGTTGACCCATCCTACTTTTGGAAACCCTAATCCCAAACGCTGAGTTCAAACTTCAATCACATATCTCCAGGCCTCTACATACTAGAAGATCCCTAGACCACTACTAAACATCCCTAAGCCCGACCAAATTCCCGACAACCCCGCACACTAATCTCACTTTGGTGGGCAGGACCCTGAACCTTAAACCCTGAACCCTATAAACCCTATAAACCCTATAAACCATAAAACCAAATTCTGACAGCCGTAAAAAAACCAAACACCCCAAACCCTAAAACCACAGCAACCCTAACACCTAAACCCTATACACCCTAAATCAATCCTCAATCTCGCTCTCGAGGCTAAAAGTAAGGGCAAGCCTGGGTGCCGTTGGGTTCCGGTAGGGGGGAAACAGCGTTTTGGGGGTTTTAGGGGTTTAGGGTTTGTGGGGGTTTACGGTTTTGGTGGTTTTTGGGTTTAGGGGCTTTAGGGGTTTAGGGTTTTGATGGGTTAAGGGTTGAGGGAGTTTAGGGGTTTAGGGGGCAACGTAGAAACCTAAATAAATTGGGGGTTGTGCGGCTTCGGCTGTTGCAGCGGTTCTTTAGGGATACATGTAGTGTTCAAGGTCTATGGCCATAGGGGTCCTCTAGGGATGTAGGGAGTTTAGGCGTTTAGGGGGTTTCAGGGTTTGGGGTTTAAGCGTCTAGTGTGTAGGGTAATGTGGAGGCCGAAGTGCTCAAGAAAGTTGAGAATCAAACGTAAAAGAGCACGGAAAACTGATTCGAGCTGCGCTATGGGCTGTTTCCGATGTAAAGGTAGAGGACATTTTGCCAGGAAATTTGTCTGTTATAGGGAACTATGGTATTCTAGGATATTAAGGTCCTGCCAAACTTGTGGTATCATCAACAAGTCTAGGTCCAAAACGGTGCGTTGAACCCTTCTGGCTGTTGGGGATTCATGGTTGATGAGGTTGGGGCATTGGTTGTTTACATTGCCTCCCTAGTTTAAACAAACATAGAACAGCCTGAAACACACCCCTCTAAACCCTCAGCCCTACACCCTGCAAACCCTAAACCCTACACCCCGAACCCTGAGCTTCTAATTGACAAGCGGCTTACTGGATGGAACCTCCCACACAAACCCCTGCCATGCTGCTTGGAAACCTGCAACCCGAGACCCTCAAAACACAGCGAACCTGACTCCTAAAAATCAACACCCCAAAAAACCTAAGGCCGTGCATCCTAAACCCTCAGCCATAGCGCCCCAATAGGGGTTATATATGTAGGGGCCATCTAGGGCCTAGAGTTTATCATGGGATCACATGGCATTCTGTGGGGGGGGGGGGGGGG
>CAJNIZ010021458.1:46689-81610 GCA_905231905.1 Symbiodinium pilosum
GTAATTTCCTTAAATAGGGGGACCCGCCCCTCATATAGACACAACAATACTATAAATACTATAATCCTTACGATAGGGACCCCTGAAATGGTACCATGCATTTTGGGAAACCTATATATCTGGCTCTTTGGGTTCCCCCTAAACCCTCAACCCCAAACCCCCAACCCTAAACCCTAAACCTGCATCAACAGTCATCGAAGAGCTCGCCAGCAGAGGGCACCTGCCACACGCCGCTAGCATGCCTGATTCAAGCTACTTCTTAAGGGGTTTAGGGTTTAGGTTCTGGGGTTTGGGGTTTAGGGTTGAAGGGTTGAAGGGTTTAGGGGCTTAGGGTGAAGTGTTTAGGGGTGTAAGGTTTTAGGGGTTTAGGGTTTAGGGTTAAAGGGTTGATTTAGGGGTTCAAGGGTTTAAGGGTTTAAGGGATTAGGGTTCAGGGTCTTGGGTTGGGGTGGGGCGTTCGCTTCAAACCTACGCGCGTGCCCAGTGGACTACACTGTAGCTTGCTTCAAGCTTCCGGCTGCGGGCGTCTTGGGGCCCGCCGTTGCTGGGCGGGGTCCTAAACCCTAAACCCAAGGGTAGTTTTCAAGGCTAGAGGTGTCTGCTTGGGGCCTTTTGGGGCCTGGAGTCTAGGCGTCAGGGCTTAGGACTTAGGGTCCCAAGTTCCTTACACAGAGCGTCATGTAGTTACTTTGTCGTAGAGTGCCTTTGAGCTTCGTACATGGGACATCCCTAGCCAGACTGGCCACTAGCCATAATCAAAACTCCTTGAAGGGGTGAAATAAGGGATCATATAGGGAGCTACTATAGGGGTTCTCAAGGGGGAAGACCAGAAGTTCAGACTATGGCCCATCTGGGGTTAGGTTTAGGTCTTAGGAAGAGCAGGGGGCATGTTGTGAGGACAAGAGACGGGTCCGAATCGAGGACAGGCTGAAACTTTGAAACAAGCAGAACTCAGAGCCTTTTAAAGCCCCCAACCCTAAACCCTTAACCCTACACATTTAGGGTTTAGGGTTTAGTGGTTTAGTGGTTTAGTGGTTTAGGGCTTAACCTCTATGTCCCATCTGGAAAACTGCTCGGCTCCTTCATCACAAACCTCTGAAAGGGACCCTGCCTTGAGAGCCCGGAGTTCGGTAGTATATGATCTATAGTCTAAACTCCTAGTATAACCCTTCATAACCCCTATAGTAGTCCCCTTAGAATCCCATGTATATGTAACCCTCTTAGGGAGTTTAGACTGTAGCTCATATACCCTGTGGCAACGCTTTACAAGTAGGTTCCCTAAGCCATTAACAACCTCAAGTACAAAGTAGTCCCTCACAATTTCGGCTCCCTGGAATGATAATCCAGCACAAAACCCTAAGCCTAAATCAAGCGACAAGGCCCTAGCCCCTAAATATAGATACTAAACGAGATGAGCGGCTTCGTGGGAACTGGAAAGTGTCCCGAAGAGTAGCTTAGATCCAGCATCGGCTTGTCAATTGAAACCTGCCCAGGGCTTTAAATGGGTTTAGGGTTCACGCTTGAAGTTCTTGGCGTTTCCGAAAGCGCTGCACCTTAATTCCAGAGTCTCAAACCTCAAGCCAGAAATCTTGAACTGATTAAACCCACCCTGAGTCCTTTAACCCTGGGCCCCAAATCCTGAACCCCAAGCCCTGAACCGATCTTCACAAAGACAGCTGGCAGTTCTTCTTTGCAAGCTCGTGCAAAAGTTGACCAACGCCATTTTCAAAGCTTAAGCCCTATAGACTTAAAAGATCTTGCACTCCTTCGCTTGCAAAACCCTAAGGGTCCAAGAACCCAAATAATAGGGTTTCAGGGCCCAAATACCATTAATGTTATAGTATTTGGGCCCTAAAGCCATCGACATTATCTTGTACCTGCTCTTGGGGCCTTGGGAGGCGTACGGTTGAAGGTTGAGGTTTCAGGGTTTAGGGTTTAGGGTTTGGGCTTCCGATTTACCTGCACTCCCACAAGTGTTTAGTATACTTGTACGGCCCCCCACCCAGTAACAGCTGGATAATAACTACATCATGAAGATGTAGAGCCCTTAGTCTGATGCCAGTTATGGACTGTTACTGGGTGGGGCAATACACAAAGCATACTAAGTGTTTTGACTCTCTTTTTTGGGTGGCCATCATGTTGCCTATTTACTAGAGGCAAGTTGAAGGCTTTTGGGTTTAGGGTTGAACAAACGTACCATCAGGTTTTAGGGTTTAGGGTTGAGCAAGCAAACGAGCAAACCCCGGTTTAGGGCTTATGGCTAAACCGCTACTATTATAGCTCATATGAGAGAGGCTCGTCAAGAGCCCACTTGGCGAAGCCACAATATTCACGGTACTTCACGGCACTTCAGCATGGGGTTATACATATCGGGATAGATAGGAGGGATATATGGTTCCGTTGCAGCCACTGCCGTGCATGACCATGGAGGGTGGGGGGGCTTGGCGAAGCTGCGCTTTTCTAGGGTTCAGGGTTTGGCTCAGGGCTTAGGGGCTTACTTAAACGTTCACGGGACTTAGTAACTACTCATAGCTGGGCTTCTGATCCCACTTATAATCCCCCTAAAGGGCTATGTAGGCTACCCGAAATGTAGGGGTTATATGCAGTTACGAAGTCAAATGGACCTTCAGGTAGCGAAGGATCCTCCAGACTTGTTCCTGCTGCTTCTCGTGTCGATTCCATTGTTCAACGGTTCCTAGGTTGTACCCTGAAGGGTCTTAGCCCTAAAAGGTGTCCCTAATGGGGCCGAAGTACTCATATGTGTAGGGTGTATATATGTATAAGCCTTTTATGAACCAACGTAGCGTTGAGGCTTCAAAATGAAAGGTTTCCAAAAACCCAGGGGTACAGCCACAGGCGCGCAACCCCGCACCCGCGGATGTAGCATGTCCAGCCTGCGACCACACGGTTTAGGGTTTAGGGTCCGCAGTTTATAGGGACTGGGGAATTCGGGTGCCGTAAACAGGCACATGCCAACCGTGTACGTGACAAATCTCGCGGTCAGCAAACCGTCCGGTAACAGTTCTTCGCTGATGTTTTTCATCATTCGGATCTGCTCACGCAACTTGGCCTTTCAAAGCTTCACAAAGTCAGCATTCTTCTCGGAATGCCGGCGGGAAGGGAACAAACACGTGTGAAGTTAGACCACTTTTCCACTAGGATCTCGCCAGTCTGCGGGTACTCTTTCCAACTGCTCATCGGGCAAATTCCCCACGCCCATTTCGGGAAATTCGGGTCGACATATGACTTGCCCGCCCCTTGCCCATGCGCAAACTTGGTGAGGAGCGTACCATCTCTGGCAGCTGTAGGGTTCTATAGGTTATATAACAATATTACCTGGCCCCCCAAAGTGGGTAGAATGGGATTTAGGGCTTAGGGGGTTGAGGAGTCGCACGTCAGGGTCTGCAGCGTATTCAGAAGCTGCCAGGCCAGGCATAGCTGCAAAGTTAGCTGATGTCCTGCGTCAGCTGCGCAACCAGCCTTGAGAACTGCTTGTGAGCTCTACAAACAACTGAGAACCGCAGCAGCCCATTGGCGCGCGAAAACGGGGAAAAACCCTCTCGAAGAAAGGTAAAACGACCCAGCTGTACAGGCGCGGGGGCGCGAAGGCACTAACGCTATGTGCATCGAGCGTGCCAAAAACGCGCAGGCAAGGCGAGGCACTAACCGCACGTCAGGGCTAGAAAAATCGCTTGCCCCCTGCACGCTTGGCGTTAATTCTGTCAGGTTCAAAAAAACGAAGCCCTTAACCTTCAAACCTTTTCCGCCTCAATCATTCAGGCCAACCTGCTGCCCAAGCCTAGGATATAAGGACCTAATGAATGGCCTTTGTACCATAGTCTAAACTCCTTAAAGGGGGCTAAATACGGAGATTATATAGGGGAGTACCATAAAACTTACTAAGGGGATTCTGGAGTTTACAGTATAGCTCATATGGCTCTTATGTGTCCTTATTGTTGAGATTGGGTTGCTGGAGGGCCCCTAACAGGATATCCTAAGCTCCAAAACCTAAAACGAACCTGAAACGCCAAACCCTAAACCATGAACCCCATAAACCCTAAAGCCCTGGTTTGTTTCAGCCCAAAATCCTAAACCCTGAAGCCCGTAAAACGTGAACTCTAGACCACAAACCTACACCCTGTACACTTCAAAGCCCAAGACCCTAAATCCGAAACCACAAAACCCTATATCTCCTATATCTCCTAGATCAGCTACGTGTCCCAATACACCCCTATGTGTCCCCATAAAACTTATCAAACACTGCTTCAAATAAAGGGTCCCCCTAAACCCTGTACCCAACACCTCCCTAGACCCCCTAAGTCAAAACTCTAAGCCCTAATTCCCCTGTGAACCCCTACACAAGCCTACAGTACATGGCCCTAAATAAGCCTTCTACTAACGCCCCTGAAACCCTAAACCCTAAACCCTAAAACGGCCCTGCCTTGTAACGCTCTGCAGTCTTGCATAGCATCCGAAGCATGGCCCGATGGTATGGGCGACTCAAGTCCAGCTTGTAGCGGCCACCTTTACATCGGGGGGGTCTAGGGTGTTTATGCGGGGTCTAGGGTTTCGGGGATTTAGGATTTACAGTCGTAGGGGTTCGGGGGATTTAGAGTTTACAGGCTTAGGGTTCAGGGTTCAGGTTCAGGGTTGAGGATCTTATAGGGTTTAGGTTTCGGGGTGGTTTGGGTTCAGGATCTAGGATTTTAGGTTTTGGGGTTCGGACTGGCTTGGGTTTAGGATTTAGGATTTTAGGGTTTGGGGTTTAGAGTCCAGGGTTATTGAGGGGAATAGGCAAGGGATTTTCCGAGAAGGGTGTTGATCGTGTCCGGGGTTTGCTTTCATCCAGGGTTCCCTGCCAAACCGTGAACTCTAGGCAGTAAACCATGCTACTTTGTCCTATCGTGTATGCGGACTTTGGCATAGAGGTTCGGTGAGGTTACGACTCGTTGCGCATTGGGATAACGCTTACCCCAAGGATCCAGAAAGCCCACAGTAGGCACGGAAAAAACCCTCAACCCTAAACCCTAAACCCCACTGACATGCCAAGGGATATGGGAATTGTTGGGCTTGGGGCTCGAATGAAGCTTGAAGAAGCTACCTCCAAATCAGGTTGCTAAGAGCTTTCGGAAAAAGATAGATGATGCAAGCCAACATGTTACAACATGCCCCTGACATGTCCCTCTACGACTTCCACTCAACTTTGTCATTAACGGCGACTTTAGAAACCTCTTGGCAATTAGCACCCGCAACGGTAAAGTTCCTGAATTGTTACAAGTTTGCAAAGGCCAGCAATCAGGCAAAGGCGCCCAGAATTTGTGGTTTGGGCTATATAGAGTCTACCCCTCCATCCCTGATAGGGTTTAAGGATAAACAACTTCCCACCTCCCAGTAAGTTGTATCCCCCTCCACTATATAATGGCACTATACGAGGAGGGCCCCCTTGATTTGTAAAGTGGGGTATGGTAGGGCTGCCTATGGCTATCATATGTTATGAGACTTCTATATATATGTATAGTTATCTAAAGTCATGTGCTTAGTGGCCCTTACATCAGCTATAGTCTACACTCCTAAAGAGGATTCTATAAAGGAGTATTATAAGGGTTATAAATGTTTTTCTCGGAATTTAAACTATAGCTCATATAGCCCCTAACCCACCTCCAAAAGGTGCATGAAACCCGAAACCCTAAACCTCAACCGCGTGGCTCAAATCAGCGAGGAATGGCTGGCCTGGGTTTGTAAAGGAGAAGACTTGGCACACGCTGCGCTGGTCCACGGATTCCTGACTGCGGTGAGGATTTATAATTTGGGGTTTAAGATTTGATTCAAGGTTTAAGGTTTAGGGTGTAGGGTTTGGGGTTGAGGGAACAGGCACACGCTTTTAGGTTTGGGGCTGGAAGGCCTTGAGGGTTTTAGGCTCAGGGTTCATGGCGGAAGCTTCAGGCGCCCTAGAGGTCCAAGGACCGTAATAGTAGGGTTTTAGGGCCCAAATACCATTAACATTATAGCATTCCGGCCCTGAAGCCTTGTTATTTGGGTCCTTGGACCCATAGGGTAAGGTAGGTTGGGAGTAAATCCTAAACGGCTTCGAACTTCAGTAAGAGTCTGAAGCTTCTCCTTTCCTGGCCCCTATATCACATTGAGATGTTCCCCTCTATATATCCGGGGTTTAGGGTTAAGGGTTTAGGGGTGGGTGATGTTATTATGTTACTGAAAAACTAGTGCACAGAAACCATGCAAATTGCCATGCCCTGAACAAAGGACATTCGGTTCTTTTATCATGGCACTAAGCCCTAAACACTGAATAAGATGTTTCCATGTTCCTTTCCATCACCCGTACATAGCTCTGTATGACCCTATATTTCCCTATATAACAGTATATTGCCTAATGAAATTTCTGATATTGACACCCAAGGGTCCATGTAGCCATATCGTATCTGCTTGGGCCCTAAAGTAGGTATAAGGAAACCTCTTTGGGCCTTAGATATCTACCCCTAAGGGTCCAAGGACCTAAATAATCGGGTTTTAAGACCCAAATACTATAATGTTAATGTTATTTGAACCCTAAAACCTTATTCTTTAGGTCCTTGGACCCTTAGGGTACTGAAGGGCTACGTCACATGCTCCCCTTGGGACAGTATACCCTGAGGGTCCGAGGACCCAAATAATAAGGTTTTAGGGCCCAAATACCACTGCTATGATAGCATTTGGAGCCCAAAACCCCTAATATTTGGGTCCTTGGACCCTTAGGGTGCTATATGGCTACGTCACATGCTCCCTTCCCTAACCCTAAACCCTTGGGACAGTAGCTTGTGTAAACGACCATCCTAGCCTCCTCAACATCGGGAGCGCCGGTGAAGCACCCGTCCGCGTCAAAATGCCTCGGCTGCGGCAAAGCTCTAAATACTAGGGTTTACCGTTTAGGGTTTAGGGTTGGGTACTGCCCCCCCCAGTAACAGTCTATATTAGGGGTCCTATTATTAAGGGCTATATATAACCATAAATTTATTATTATCCAAGTGTTACTGAGGGGGGCAGTACCCAACCTACACCTTAACCACGTAAAAGTACCCCAAAGAAAGGGTCCATGCAGCTAATTCTTTACATACCTGGGTGCCAAGTATTGTATGGGAGCCCCTCTGGGCCCCAAGGATACACTGTATACCTACAAGGACCGTTTCCGTTTCGCGGGTCCCCAAACCCTAAAAATCTAGGGGCTTCCAGTCCTTCTGAAATAGCTCTGTGCGGCTATCCTAAGGCCATGAAGCAGAATGGAGTCTTGGGTTTTGGGTTTCGGGTTTAATGTTCTGGGTTTGGGGTTTCATGTTTAGTGTTTAGTGTTTAGGGCTTAGGGCTGCCACCAAACCCTACATGCGAGAACCTAAGCCGACAGGCAGAGGGAGAGAGGGGGAGTGAGCGAGAGATAGAGAGAGTGAGCGAGAGAGTGATAGGTTGATAGATAGATAGATAGATAGATAGAGAGACGAAACAACTAAGCAATGCTAGCACACGTACTTACTTTTTGTACTATTGATACTCATTATTTTTTCTTACTACTATTCGTAGGCCCCAAACCCCAAACCCTGCTCCATGTGATTATAAAGTCCCCCTTAAGTAGATAGAATATGGGGTATATGGGCATCTTATTCTAATATACCCAAAGCCATATTCTGTCTACTTAAGGGGGACTATAGCCTTAGCGGTAAGGGGCCGTTCATCTCGGGGACGGTCCCTTTGCCTTGGATTCACCCCTTTCTCCTCCCCCCAGTTGAGAGTGTAGGGTTTAAGGGGTTTGAGGATTTGAGGGGTTTGAGGGTTTAGGGGGTTTGAGGGTTTAGGGTTTAGGGTCTTGGGTTCCCCGTAACTAGAACTATTTCAAGATAACTCGGGCTAGTTGAGGCGGATCAATTGGGACACTCGGGGTGGTAGTATGCGGGGCAGTAGGGAACCCTAAGCCGTACCCAGAGAGCCCAATGCTCCTTAGTTAAAGAATATACCCTAAACGGTATTAGGATCCCTTTTCTGATTTAAGCTACATTCCTTACTTAAGGGGTATTGGACTCCCTGGGTATATCATCTTAAAAGGGTCCAAGGACCCGAATATTGGGGCTTGAGCCCGCAAATACATTCAGATTAATTATAGCGTTTGGATCCAAAAACTCCATTGTTTCAGTCCTTGGACTTGGACCCTTAGGGCAACCCCTAAATGAGCTCTAGTCTAAACTCCTAGTATCCCCCTTAATATCCCCTGTAGTAGTCCCCTATATAATCCCCCATATAAGCCCCTTTAAGGAGTTTAGACTATAGCTCATATAACCTCCATCCAGTGAGTCGAGCCAACCCTGAAGCAGCGCTTTTTCCATCTCCTGAACTTGGCTCAGGCCGCGAGGACTTAAAAGCTGAAAGGACCCGGGAATCTCCAGAGAGTTGGCCCAAAAACTGCAGGGCTTCCCAAGTTTTCTCTTTGTAGGTCCTCTGAACCTTGAACCTTATACTGACCTGAAGGGTCCAAGGAGTTCCAAGTGCAATTTACTGGGGGTTAGTAGGGAATAAGTCAATATATATATATATCTACATATAGCAATATACTGTACATAGGGATCATATTCCCTCATTCCCTACTAACCCCAAACCCTAAACCCAAAAAACTCCAAAACCTTAAACCTCAAAGAATTTTGGAGCCAGTAAGTCAAGGTGGCAGGGCAGGGTCAAGGGTCGAAAGGATTGCAGGTGTAGGCTTCGAACTCCACTGGGCTTGAGGGCTTAAGGTTTTGGAGTTTTTGGGTTTAGGGTTTGGAGGCTGAAGGATAAGCTTTGACCCTGAACCTTAACCCCTACACCCTTCCAAATCCTGTCCAAAACCCAGACCCACTGGCGGATGTCAGAAATGGACACCCAACAAATCGGCGGTAGTGAACTGAGGAAACTGATGGGTTCGTTGTGGCTTTATTATTCAGTCAGTTCCACGCTTCAACTGGCCTGAAGATCCAGGGTCCGGATTAAATCTAGCGCGCCGCTTCTCGGAATCTTTGGGGCGGGGGTGGCCTTTGGGTGTGTGGAAACTTCAAACGTAAACCCTAAACCTTTGCAGACCGAACCCTAACATCCTACATCCCGAAAGGATCCTGTAAGTATCTATGTGGCTATAGTCTGCACTCCTTGTAGTCCCTCTTAATCTACTCCCGAATATAACCCCTTTTAAGGAGTTTGGACTATGACTCCGATAGTATAAAATCAGGTTTCTATGCTGGGAAGTCGTCATATGCTTTGCATTACTATCCCCTATACAAGTACTTGGGGTCCTCTGAGAGCCGACTTCCACTTGAAGGCAACCCGGTTAACAGTTGAGGGTTTGGGATTGACCACTTCGAAAACGCAATGCAAATCTAGGTAGGTGTTTTACGAGGCACTCGTGTTGATTATAGCAATACTGAACCCGATAGACCCCAAACCCTGAACTCAAGACCCTACTCATGAGAGAACATAAAAACATGACAAGCTAAGCGCTGAATCTAAAACCTAAGCCACATTCTTGGGCGTGCAGGGACCAAATCCGAACCAAGGTTTAGGGGTTCAGGGTTTTGTCGTTGTATGGTTTAAGGCTTTAGGGCTTTGGGGCGTAGGGTTTTCTGGTTTAGGACTCCAAGAACCCAAACAAGCAGAAATGGAACACTTGCTCCCAAGCAACCACTTTTTGTGGATTAGGCTCCTTAACTAGGAAATGCTTGTGTTCAGATCAACAAACTTATTCCTGGTTGTTTGGCTGGCCAATCAACACCTGAACCGTAACGTAGAAACCTACAGAACAACTGGAATAACATAAAGCTTCAGGGTACATGATACCACCGTTCTTGCTCAGGTGTCATTCTGGCCTCTGCAACTCAAGGTTGGGGGGTTGTAGGTGTAGGGGTACCTGAAGGTCCAAGGACTGACATGTCACGGTTCTTAGTACTGAATGCCATAATCTCACTTGCGTTTGGTGATGAGAACCCTGTTGCTTGGGTCCTTTGGAACTGAAGGAAAGCCAGGCCCAACCCAACAAACTAAACCCTGGGCCCAGAACTGTAATCCTTCCAACTTGAACCCTAACCCCTACCCCTACGTCCTGACCCTCTCAAAGCCCTAGCCCTTATATAAATACTCACCCCTGCATCTGAAACCCTACGTTTTGCATAAGTACCTTGACCTTTAACCCAAGACTGCACTCACCGTGCCCACCCCCATTCACCCCACAATGAAACGCCTCTTGGGCTACATGCGAAACCCTCAGAGTCCAAGTGCCCAAGTCATGGAATACTTTGGTGTAAGGGTGGCAAAGATTTCGGGAAAGTCTACGATTATTTGGCACTTGAAGCCTTACGCAACAAGCGTGGGAGTTTCCGAAAAAAAATCTGAGCCCCGAGGTACTTGTTCTTGACATTAAACCGCTAAGTCCGGAAATCTTGCTTCGAGGTTTGTGCCCGGCACAACGCAAACACAGGAATGTTGGGTTCGGGATTATGATTTTTACAAGTATTGTGACAGACCATGATTCAAGATAATAATGGTAATGACTAGGTCGCATTGTTTCAGAAACTCCCATTTCGCGCAAAAACGAAAGCCACCACAATCTGTGGGGGGTTCCGGTCCCAGGCAGAAGGGCGAGGCTCAGTGCATAGCTACGAGAAGTTTTTAGGGATGCAGGGTTTATAGTTGTGGGTCCCCCGGTTGGATTCTAGGTTTCCGGGTGGCTTATAAAGACCACAAAACCCCGGTCCATCAATCTGCTTTCCCTAATTCCGAGGGTCCCAGAAGGGCTCCCCACATATACACGTAGGTATATATGTATCCCTGAACCTTAAACCTGAAACCCTACACTCTAAACTACGTGAAGGGTCATGGCTGTCAAGCCTACAGACACCTAACGCTGGCTGGGGGCCCACAGCCCAAGCGCAGGCTACAAAGAGCGGGCAGCGGAGAGCTGAGGATGAAACCTTAATGTAGACCTATGATTAATAAACCCCCTCCCTCTAAGGGCTTTAATATTAGGATCCCGATTTTAATCCCTATTAAAGGGAGGGGTTTATTAATCATGGGCCTACATTACCTCTTTAAATCTGCGCAAGGCAACTGAGAAGCCTTGCTCACCTCCTGGAAACCGGGCACGGGCCGTACTGGACCTTCCCCATAGCCTCGGTGGACCCTGTGGTTTTTCTGACACGCCGCATCCCAGGCCCCGCGACTTTTGCCTTCTTTCCCAAACCTTACTTTAGGCCATCAAGCCCCTTCCTCATCGCAGGCTGGGCCCTCCCAACTCAAGTTCAATCAGCTGCGTTCCATGATTTGAATGAACTTTGCATCGACTAGGCGCGATCTCAAAGCCGACCTGCGCAGCCCAGCGGCAAGCGACGCGAGTGGAAGCACCAACAGATCCTCACATGAGCTACAGTCAATGTTTCTTACACAACACTAGTTAATGGACATGGGCTCGTCATGTTAAGGATTATCCTAAGGACTATACTAATTAAACTACAAGAGGGACACCCATGTCCACTGCGAAGGGTCCTTTCACATGCCAAAACAAAAACAATTGAGCCCAATGCAACAAATTTCGACGGTGCATACAATTCAAAAATTGCCAGGAACGGGGGTTGTGCTGCGATGGAATCATGATCACGGTTGAACAACAACCACCTCCAGCCTTCGTAGGTCTGTCAAGCTGTCTCAAGCCAAGCTCCTGCCAAATCCCTACAAGCACGCAGCCATGGGCGCTTCACGTCCGAGCGCCAGACCTCACCAGAACACCAAAAACCCCAAGCCCCTCAAACATGCTATACCCCAAACCCTAACCCTTACACCCCCGCACCGAAAACCCGAAGTACCTCAAACCTCCTGCTGTGGAGCCACCCCCTTGGCAACACGGCAACGGCTCCTCTGCAGCTGGACTTGAGAAGGTGTCCCCAGGCTAAGGAATAGGTAGGCTTTAGGGCTTTAAGTTTAGGGTTTTAGGTTTAGGGTGGTAGGGTTTTAGGATTTACGGTTAAGGGATCAGGGGTTTCGGGATTAGGCTTTGGGGTCTATAGGAACCAAAGCAAATTATACTAACCCGGGTTAAGGTCTGTTTGCTCAAGAAAGTACACAAGAGATGAGCTCACTCGAGCTTGTTGAAATTTATTCAACTAAAAAGCAGAAACACGCTGCATGTACTAGTCTTCAGTCGTTTGCAAAATCAGTGGTAATGAAAGCCTATGTTTGATTGCCGTTGTAAAGCATGTACGCCATACATTCTCAGCTCTCGATGTGAACTTCTAAAAGCCTGGCCAAGCTGGTGATGCCCGTGGGTGAACCTAATACTGACAGTAGATCATATTATGAGGATTGGGTACTTGGATGTGTCGGGGTTGCAGATGAAATCGGTGATGCTTCCTTGGGTATAGGTTGGAAAAGGGCTTCCGAGTCCGAGTCACCTAGATCCTAAACCCTAGACCCTAAACCCTAGACCCTAGGCCCTAAAACCTAAACCCTAAAACCTGAAGCCCAACGAACCTACCCTAAACCCGAATCCCTAAACAGCTAGCTATCAGGATGCCTTGCCAGCTTCAGATTCAGCAAAATAAGGAACTTCTTTGAAATCGAATCCAGAGAGCCCAGCAGATACCCAACATCCCTAAAGGGTCTAGGGTTTAAGGTTTAGGGATTAGACTTCTGGATTTAGGGTTTAGGGATCTCCCGAGAGCCCAGCCGTTATGGGGATCCCTAAGATGAGTCCAGGATTCTTCCTCCAAATAAGCCCTGAGGGTCCAAGGACCCAAAGAATGGGGTTTTTGGGCCCAAATATTATAAGATTAATGGTATTTGGGCCCTAAAGCCCTATTATTTGGGGATTTGGACCCTTAGGGATAGGGTTTATGGTTTACGGATAAGGGGTACCAACCTGCATGCCTACAGCTTTTTGTTGTGGAACTAGTTGTGTATATGTACCTACGTACGTAGGTATGTATGCAGGTATGTATGTGTGTATATATGCATGCATATCACCGCGTACGGTTGCTGTGGTTACGTTATATCCGGGCTCCCTGGCAAAGAGTTTGCGTCGTAAGCACGCCTCAGGCAAAGGCCCACGAGTTGACATCCCATGCACTGTTTAGGGTTTAGGATTTAGGGTTTAGGATTTAGGGTTTAGGGTTTGGGATTCAGGGTTCAGGATTTAGGGTTTAGGATCTTGGAATCTTTCAGTATTACCACTACGGTGGCCTGGGGCCCCTATTGCAGTACCACAAAACCCTAGTCCCTAAACCCTAAGCCCTAAACCCTTAAACCCGATTCCTAAAACCCTTTGAACCCTAATCCCTACACCCTGATCCCTAAACACTAAACCCTTAACTCTAATTCCTCAAAAACCTTTAAGCCCTAATCCCTACACCCCAATCCCTAAACCCAATAAAACCTGATCCCTACACCCTAAATCCCAACACCTGCAGAACCTGGACCCGGAGCTCTGGGTGTCAAAAATATTGTCCCTTTGGGGATCCCTATTATAATACGGCATCTGAATACATAAGGGTACTCCACCCAAATAGGTTTTGGGGTTTAGGGTTCAAGGGTTTAGGGTTTAGAGTTTGGAGTTCAAAGGTTACGGTTTAGGCTTTTGCGGCTTAGGGTTTAGAGTTTAGGGTTTACAGTTTAGAGTTTAGAGAGGTTAGGGTTTGGAGTTTAGAGTTTGCAATTTAGGGTTTATGGTTTAGGAATTTAGGGTTTAGAGTTTAGGGATACATAGTGGAATGGAAAAGAAATTGAAGCTGAATTCGTTTGGGGTGAAGGTTAAGGGCTGACAATTCCACGGGGCATTTGTAATTTGTAATGTCAAAGGGCTAAAAGAATCCTTGCTTTCCACTCCATACACGCTTTTACACCAAGCCCCAAACCCTGAACATAAATCCTCAAAACCCCAAACCCCAGACCCTACTTTTCCCTAGAGCCCTACACCCTAAACCCTCAATCCCAAACCCTGAACCGGAACCCTTGCAAGGTGCAACACGACACTTCGAAAACCTTACAAAGTTGCAGCTTTCAAGCAAAACTGTGGGCCTCCAGAGGCAACATAATGGGGCAACCCCGCGGTACATTCTTTGCGGTTTAAGGTCTTGGGGTTTTAGGATTTAGGGGTTTTAGAGGTGAGGGTTTGCCTTGGGTACCGCCGCCACCCAGTAAGGGCAATACTAAGGGCTATATATGGGGGGGCAAGCATCGAAAGAGGCCTGGCAATGAGATGTCGCGAAGCTCTTGCTTCTACACCCTAGGGCTCATAGCCAAACTTTGTGGATGTTAGGGCCCAAAGCGGCGCTATGCATAGACTTGAAGTGCCAAAGTAAATACTATCTCCAGACTTCAGGGACAAAATCGATATTGTGTATGGAATTGGGCACAAGATAGGTATCAGTCGAGAACTTCGAGCCCCAGGGTTATTGTTGGTTTGCGTGCTGCCGTTGCGCAATACAGCGAACTTCCTGGACCACGCCAAGGGTATCCACTGCGGGGGCCTACACTCAACCCTAAACCCTAAATCCTAAACCATAATAGTAGTTTCCATGTTGTTTTCCATTTTCCCTATAAAACCCAATATATACTATATTGTACTATAGTAGAAGGGGCTGAGGGATCCTGATTCCAAGTATCACTCGGGGTACTTTCCTTGATTGAGGCGTGCTGGGGATCTTTGGAGACAAACAAGGATCCAAGGGAATGTTTCAGCAAAAGATGTCTGCTTGCTGAAAAAAGTGAATCCCACCACCCACCTAATGATGAATCCTGCAGCTATTGCATACTCTAAGCCCCAAAACCTAAACCCTAAACCCCAAACCCTAAACCCTATTCCGAAGATTGATTATTATCAGGGTGCACCTCTATAGAACCCTATATACAGCTACATGCCTATCTCTCTCTCTCTCTCTCGAAAATTGACGACCCTATACACCGTAAGCCTATACACCCTTAGGCATCCCGCTCTCCAAATGGCTACATATGAGCCTATATACCTGTTAGAACCCTAAACCCTCAACCCTATATAACCCTGAATGAAACTATAGAACCAGGTGTAACCCTATATACCTCTGTTTCACTCTAGAGATGCCCGTGTACCTCCGTAGTATAACTTTGCATAACTACGAATAAGTCTAACTATATACATAACTGCATACACTCACGCCTATATAGTAGAGCAATGGACGCTGGAGGTTGAGGGTTGATGCTGTTGATGCTTCACCGTGTAGGCCTTAGGGCTTAGAGACGAAATCAAAGGCCGAAGCACTTTGGCTTACCTTACTTGGATGGGCTGGGAACTAGAAAAACTTCACGAGGGGTTCTAAGGCTAGATTCTAGGGGGGCCTGCAATCAGAATTCGCCGAGGTTGGTCACTCCTGGCCACCCCCCGTCCCGTTCCGCGGCACAGCCAAGCCACCGTCAACATCGAAATGCCGACCCCCTCCGACCGCCCCCCAACCTTGGGCGACCACCCCACCCGGACACCCCCCCCAACCTCACGCGAGGAAACCCAACAGCCGAGGATTGCGTTTACAATTGCTAACCATCTGAGTAGGCCCAAAAGAGCTTCCTTTTTTGGACACTAGTGTACCATTGCCTGCATGAAACATCATGAAACCCTAGAGAGGACGTTCTTCCCGCTTAAGGTATAGTCCAGAAACCAAGGTTCGTGGTCAGGTCTATAGATCCAGTGGCTACCGCAGAAGAGCCTTGGAGTGGATCCGTGGCTTTAAATCATTTGAACCCAATGGGGAAGGGCGTGCTGTCCTGGATGATGCCCGAGGCGCCCAAAGCAGCTACACTACACTGACCAAAGGGGAGTCCTTGTAATAAGGAGAAGCGCATTATGGGTGTCTAGTAGAAGGACCACTGTGGATAAAAAAGAGGATAGCCCTGGTGGATCATCCTGAAAGTAGTTGTATAGCAGTCCAACTTCAGGCCGGCACGGGGATGAATCTTCGAGGACAATACCCCATGTGAAAACTAGCAAAGGTCCTAAAATGCAGCCAGAAGCAACGTTTGTTCAAAAAGGCTCTGACATCTAGTTGTGGCAATGACAATGACCACCAACAGCAGCATGTCGACCGCCACCAGCACTAGCGCAACCAACCGTTGCCCACAGCAGCAGGAGCAGGAGCAGCAGAAGAAGCAACAACAGCAGCAGAAAAGCATTGCGTGAAGTAAAAACTGCATGTGGTACCATGAGTAAACAGTGTACATCAGTTTAGCTGCAGCAGTAGGCACCAAACTCATGTCCATGCAAGGAGCGCCGGGCAGAGGATTTCGACCGCAGGACAGGGTGGTCTCGTGACAGTAAGCAAAATGGCAAGAGAACGTTCTGGAAATAGATTGCAATCCGCGCCACACAGCGGTGTCCTTATCGGAAGGTCCCCTCGTTGGCGCACGTGTCATGTAACCAGGCGCTTACTGAATCAACTGCTCTAAGCAAGTGGCGAAACAGATGTGTCTACCTCTCAAACATCTTTGGAATGTTTGATTCCTTTAACCAGCGTTTGATATGGGGGCATCATACTGACGACCTCGCACTGTCTGCAGCACCCATTAATGGGGCAGTAGGCATGTTTTGAGGAAGTCCCAAATCTGGAACACAGTTTTAGGGCAGACTATCCCGGAGGGTCCAAGGACCCAAATAGTAGAGTAACTTTCATGGTATTCGGGACCTAAAACCCTTTTATGTGGGTCCTTGGACCCCTTTGTAGGGTTTTATTCGGGTTTGGGCTAATCCTGTCCTCCTACTATTCAAACAACAGACTAGCACAAAATATTGCCGTTGTGGTATACTGTACATAACTGATTGGGACTATTGACCGCTGGCAGGCTTTTTATTATATTGGGAAGCGTCGCCTCTCCAAAAATGAATCACCACCAAAAAGGCGGGGCATAGGGATTGAAGTCTAGGGACTAGAGTTTCAGGTTTCAGGCGTAGGGTCCAGTGTCTAAGGTTTAAGTTTAGAGCCTTCGGTTTACGGCTTACGCTTTAGGGCTCCAGGTTTAAGGCTTCTTGCTTTGTAATCAGGAAGGCTTCAGAGGTTAGGGGTTGAAACTTCGAAGACACGCGGGTTGCAAACACGGAAGTCGACCCAATTTCGCGCCGTGCACGAAGCGGGTGGGTGAAACTCCAAGCAATTAGCACGTCTGCCTTCATCTGGGACTCTCCCTGAAGCTCAAACAAACAATTGATACCAAAACCTCACACGGAGGGGCCCCCCTAGTTGCAGCTTGGGTTTGGCTAGGGACTATGTATAAGGTCTAAGTCCTACAAAAAATAATTCTGGGACCACTTCCCATATGGCTTGTCTAAGGGATGGTTCCATTTCAGAAGTGGCAATTCCTAGCACTCTAACCCCTTTACATGATTCCTACATTGTGCATCCGAAGGTCCATTTCAGGGTTTAGATCTTACTATTTAGGGGTTCGATTTTGTGCTCAGAATACCCGTAAGCCTAAACCCTAAAAGCTACCCCCTAAGGTTCTAAGGACCCGTGTTTAGGATTTTGGGCCCGAAGACCATCCCATAAATCCTTGACCCTAATACCCAATATAACCCATTATAGTAGTTTCCATGTTCTTTGCCATTATCCCCATATTAGACTCCAATATGAGCCAATTATTAAGTGCTTTTGGGCTATTTTGATCCTTTGGGTACCGCATACAGAGGAGCTCAAGGTTTGGATTTGGGGTTTAGGGTTTACGGAGAGGGTTTCAAGTTTAAAGCAAGCTTAAGCTGTAGAACCCTAAGGGTCTCAGTCACTTACCAACAATCATAGCACTGCTTCCCAAAAGGACCCCAATACCCAATAATTGAGTAGGCACGGCTTGGGCAATAGGAATTGTAGTGCAGGTTTTGGGCGGGTTTTGGGTAAAGACATATGGTAGGATTTAAATTTACAGTCACCGAAATATGACAGCAAACATCTACACTCACCACTATACCTAAGGAACCCTATATAGAGTCATCCAAATCACTAACAACATCATACATCATATGATAAACTGGGTCCATTAGGGGATGGTTCAAGTCAGAGTTTAGAGACCGTACTTGTACCTGGACCCTGCGTGTCCTACAGCAGTTCAGGATTTCGGGCTTGCGGTCTTTTTGATACGCCTTTCACAAAAGGAGGACGGAACTCAAGAGAAAAGAAAGGATATTGGCAGTCGCTTAGGGCCCCCGACTGTTGATGCTAAAGATGCAGCATAGCCTTAAGCCCCGACCCCTAAAGCGGAACTGGGAGAGCCTTCCGAAGGCCACGGCTTAAGCGCAGTCTGCAACAAGCAGTCAGCGTTGTTTACAAGTCCTTTCCTAAGGGTCCAAGCACCCCAATATTGGAGCGTTAGGTACCACGAACCACTCAGATGGCGGTATTTGGGACCTAAAGCCACTTTATCTGGGCAATTCGGCGGATGGAGGAATTTTCCCAGGATTCATTGCACTACCGAAAATCCTGCAGGTGTCTGGGTATTGGGTATAATCCTAAATCCTAAACCCTAAACCCAATCAGGTGGTTGCAATACTTCCTCCATCCACAGTTACGACCCTGAGGAGTTTTGCTGTTGGGAGGAGCCACCAGGTCTGACGTTAAACGGGTCGAAGATTTGGCGTTTTAGGGTCTTAGAGTTCTAGGGTTTAGGGTCTTAGGTTTTAAGTTTTAAAGCTTTAGAGTTTAAGGGTTTTTGGGTTTAAGTTTTTTTTTGGTGGTTTTTGGGTTAGGGGCTCAAGGTTTAGGGTTTTAGGGTTCAGTTTTTAGTGTACATCTCCCCTGACCTGTTGAGGGACCCCAAACACGGAAACTCCTTGAATGAGACCCGTGTTCAGCATGTTGACCCTAAACCCTAAGCCCTAAACTTCTTGGGGCTTATGGAGGCGCTTCATTTCGTTGGCTCCTTGGTCTGGGTTAACAAGAACAAAGGGTCTAGGATTTAGGGTTTAAGGGATCAGGGGCTACAATAAGGATTGACCAGAGTTATGTAACGTCCATACAATTCATATCCCGGCGCTGGGGTTACCAACGCCCTCTTTTTTTTTCACCCTAACCCCTAATCCCTAAACCCTGACCCCTAAACACTTATTTCTACACCCAAAAACCCCCAACCCTCTTGTCGATCAGGTTGAACAGCCTCGAGGATTAGGACTGACAATCAGTCAAGCATTTTGGCGTTCAGGGCTAGGTAGGTAGGGCTCCGGGCCCAGGGTTAGGGATTAGGGTCTAGGGACTTAGGGTCTAGGGTTTAGCGATTTAGGGTTTAGGGATTTAGGGACTAGGGATCAGGCTTTAGGGACTAGGGCTTAGGGACACACACTACCCACCCCTTCGTGTCATCTGAGATGAGCATGATCTCAAACCCTACACCCTAGACCCTAAACCCCTAAACCCCTGAACCGCTACACTCCCCCAAACTAACATGGAAACCCATATAGTACAATTTTAGAAGGACTGTAGTCTTTATAGGGCCCTTTTTGGGTTTCCATGTTAGTTTCCGGGAGTGTAAACCCTAAACCCCTTAACCCCTAAATCCCAAAACCCCTGAACCTGGGGCTCAGACTCTAGAGCGTGTGATCCCTAAGCCCAACCCTTGATTAACAACTAAACCCTAAAGCCTACATAGTAGTTCCCATTTTCTTTTCCATTAACCCTAAATAGCCCCTAAATATACCCATGAAACGGAGGGGGTTTATTAATACATACTTCTGGGGTTTAGGTTGTACCCTATAATCCCTAGATAACCCCTAGAATCCCTGTTTCCATTTTCTTTTCCATTATCCCTATAGGGGTTTATTAATCATGGGTCTACATTAGGGCTCTTCCCGCAGATGCGCCGGGGGCTCGGCCCTCGGCTTCCGCGGCTTTTAGGCTGCGGCATTCTGGGCAGATGTCCAAAGAATAGAGCCCTAAACCCGTTTAGGGTTTAGGGTTTGGGGTTTTATAGTCGCCCTTAAGAAAATAGCTTTGGGCATATTGTAACAAGACCCCCATATATCCCATAGTCTATCTACTTAACGGGGACCATAAGCCCTAAGCCCCAAACCCTAAACGTGGATTCAGGGTTTAGTGTTCTGGGGCTTTGAGGGTTTAGTGCTGAAAGTGTAGAGGCAAGAGGGAAAGTGACTCCTGAAGATGTTTTGCGCAGGTGGAACGGGGACTAGAATGTTTTGCAGAATGCGGAACCCTAGCTTTGACAAGCACCCAAATCATGCGCAGCCGCTATGCCTCTGATGCTGAACTTAGACTTTAGACTTTTCTGGCACATTTGCTTCCCACTGTGGCTCTCTGCCAGCGACAGGCATACACCAGGGCTTTCGAGAAGACTTCGACACTCCTTGAACAAACATAGGAGTTTCTCAAAATTATCCCTCTACAATCCCTTAGGAGGACCTCCCACCCTGTAATAGCGGTATAATAGGAATATAAAAGGACCCTAATATAATCCCGATTATCCCCTATAATCACTATTACTGGGTGGGGGGTCCACCTATACAATCCCTCATAGGGACCCCCCCATAATCCCGTCATAATCCCTAAGTATCCTTGTGAGTTCCCCAAGGCCCCTCCCCACCGTTTTAAAGAAACTCCTTATGGAGCCACATAGCGCCTCATCAGGAGTTAGGGTTTAGGGTTAAAAGGGAAAACTTACATCATTGTTTCATCTCAAAACCTGCCAAAATTGCTTGACCGTTGGGCAGTTTCATCCCTAAACTCTCTAAAACTCTAAGGAGGGTCTCAGGACCCAAATAATAGTGAATGTTATAGAATTTTGCCCTTAAAACATATTATTTGGGTCCTTGGACCCTTGGAGAACCCTTCAAAGTTGTCCAAAATTGGAGCCTGCCACCCCTAAACCCTCAAGCCTGTCCAAAATGGTTCAAAATCAGACTGTTCCATGAATATGACTGCTTTGTGTTTAGGGTTTAGGGTTAGGTAAGGTCGTGGGCGGTTAGGGATCAATTGGAATCAGCAAAAAGTTCTGCTGTTCAGATTAGGATCACGTTGAGGATCAAAAGACGGATCCTCCGAACACCTTTTAAGAATGTTGAACACGAAGCCCCAAGCCTCTCTCAATCGTTTGGGTTTTTATTCCAATCGGAACCTTAAGCCCTTCGAACAATGAGTTCAGCGTTTTGAACGCATGGCTGAAGGCATTAGGGGCTGTGGGTTGACGGATGGCTTACTAGGCCCTAAATCCTAAACCATAAATCCGTACACCCTAAACCCCGAATGGTTTAGGGTTCAGGGTTTCGGGTTTAGGGCGTTTGGGGTTTAGGGTTTATAGGGTCTCAAAACTAACGCCCCAAACAATAGACTACATACAGAACAGAGAGCATGTGAGTCCAACAACAGCCTACACTCGCACATTCCAAAGAGCCAGAGGAACCACCTAAACCCTAAACCCTGAACCCAGGCCTTTGCCGCCTAAAACCCCTACCTAGAAGTAACCTCCACCGCCCCCAAAAAACGAAACAAGATATAAGGGACACAACTTTGGCTTTTATAAATACATTGGACACTCAACCCTAAACCCTAGGCAGGCAGACCTTGGAAAATCCCAGACGAAAGGCCCGAACCTTCTCGCGTAGCAGACGCTTCTGAGGAGCCCCCAGTGTACGGCGACAGTGAGAGATCAAGGCTTACGGAGCTAATCTAGAGGTTTAGGGGTTGAGAGTTTTAGGGTTCAGGGCTTGGGGGGCTCAAGGTTCAGGGTTTTGGCATCTGAATAACTAACAATTGCCAATACCACTTTGAAATGTATGTGAGGTACCTTTTACCATACCTTCCCTTACTGGTGCTTTGGGTAGAGTGGGGGGCTGCATCCTTGCAGTATGCCCAGTACTCCCTATCCCAAGGGTCCAGGACCTAGATAATAGGGCTTTAGGGCCCAAATGCCATTAATAGTGTAGCACTTGGGCCCTAAAACCCAATTACTTAGGTCATTGGACCCTTAGGGTATGTCAATCCCCCAGGGAGCGAATATACCAGAATAAAGTGCAATCAATGATTAAAACGGCTTGGGATGGTTTAGGATTTAGGGTAAAGGGTTTAGGGTATACCTAGACCGCCCAAGTACCCTTTATACAGCCCAAATACCCCCAAATAGGACCTACATAGATTCCTTTTAAGGGTACTTGGGGGGTCCTGATAGGGTTTAGGGCCTATAGGGCTCCGGGTTTAGGATCCTCCTTCTTCGAAACTCTTACCCCTAGACCCTGGCCTCCAAACCCTAAGGCAATCTAATTTAACCAATCCTACAGCCTTTACGTCTGCCTAGCCCTAGGGCTCCAGTTACCCAAATAATGGGAAATGGATTGTATACACCTTATAGTTTCACAGCCTAGTAGACTACTATTTAGGTAACTAGGAGGCCTAAACTAGAGCAACCTAGATCCTCTATAAAGTGCGAGAGATACCAGCCTTTTTGGAGTGCATGAATTAGTTTAGGTAGACCCTGAACCCGATAGAATGCAGTTACGCCTTCAGCTCTAGACACAAACCCTAAACCCCGACACCGCAACACCGGCACTTAGAAGGGCTTCCTCGGCTACAGTGGGATTACCGGACGTCCGCTGCCGAACTCCGTCTCAGTAATGGCGTCTAGGCCTGGCCCAGGGGGTTCATGCATATGGTTTGATATGCTTGGTTGTCAAAATTAAGGTCCCCTTTTGGGGTACCCTAAATGTTAGGTTGCGTTTTTACTGTATACCGAGGGGGGGGGGGGGGGCAACATCACGGTTCATTGTTGGGTGCCCGAGATTCTAGGGGGGTGCGTCATAATCGGAATCCACAAAAAACTGGCAAAGTTACATATGGGAACGTCTTGGCATGCTAAGCATATACCCCACGCCTACCTGTAATCCCATTTACCTACAGTTTTGTGGGTTATATAGTTATACTTACTAACTAGGGGGTAGTTACTATCAAGCTTACTATTAAGTTGTAGGTCTGGTTTACAGATAAACCAACTTGTAACTCTAAACCTGAAACCAGAACCATATATGGTCCCTTTCTTGATCCCTACTATAATGGGAAATGATCAACGCCAAACCCTACATTCCTCAAAACACTTATGGTGGACACCTCAAATCATCTCCATATGAGCTATTTGGGCCATAGTCTAAACTCCATAAAGGGGGTTTATGCATAGGATTATATAGGGTTTAGGGTCTACACCTCTGGACCATTCATCCCTAAAAGCCTGACATGACACCCCTGAGCCCTACACTCCAAGAAGTTTCAACCGCGAAGCCCCAGCCAAAAACTCGCCTGCTGAGTTGCCTAGGATTAAAACGTCCACGCTCCAGGGTTTAGGGTTTAGGGTGTATAGTCCCCCTTAAGTAGATAAAACATGGCTTTGGGTCCAGGCACCACAAAATGCAAAGTGCACCTACACAGTTGGTAAGTCAAGCACGAAGCTTTTGCTGGTTGCTCGGGGCAAGAAAGAGCATTATAGCAACTAGATTGATCGGGATATACCATTTAAGCTCACTTACCAAGCATTTGGGCAACTGTATTAAGACTATTTATCCTTCGTTAACCTGAATAGCTTATGCTTGCGCCCAAGCCCTAAACCCTAAACCCTAAGCCCTAAACCCTAAACCCCAGGCCCCTCCTTTGGGTCCCTAAGTTGCACTTGGACCCCAAAAGTAAGTAAAATAATGGCCCAAAACCCCTTAAGATAGCCCAAGCAACCATTATTCTACACACTTTTGGGGGTTCAGGTAAACCTTAAACCCTACTTTGGATCCATACTTTTGGAGTTTAGGCAGTGCTCCAAGAACACTTGCCTCGGAGGGGCTGCGACCAGGATGTCCCCACAGACCTCGTTTGGGCAATAGTCTAAACTCGCGGTATCCCACTTAAGGGATTTAGGGTTTAGGGTTTTAGGGTTTAGGGCTTAGGGTTTAGGGTCTAGACTCCTGGTATTCCCCCTTATTAATAACGCACTCGTATAGCAGTCCCCTATATAATCCTCTGTATAACCCCCTTTTAGGGAGTTTAGCCTATAGCTCATATGGGTGCATCCTAGATTTAGGAACCATGTTTGGGAAAACCAGAAAATTGTTATGGCATTAGGGGGGGTCTATATTGGAGTCCCCAATGTCCATTCAGACTGCCATTTCAAGTTTGGGGTTTAGCGTTGAGGAATGTATGGCTTTGGGGTTTGTAGGGCTTAGGCGTTCGGGTTTAGGACTTGAAGGTGGGAACTGCGAGCCCCTCAACACGAAGCCTTCTTTTTCTGAGGTCCTTCTAGCTTGTGATTTGCGAGACTCAGGGCGAACACTGAGGTCCGGGGTCGAGGGTCTAGGGTTCAGGGTTTAGGGTTTAGGGTTGGCAAAATACACACCCCCTCTCCCCAAACCTCATCTATTCGCCGCAAGATACATGGTATGGCCTTTGCTTTCTATGGGTGGTCCCTCATATATAAACTCCCCCGTAAGCACTCGCAAAAAACAAAAACAACAACCCTAATTCACATATTGGGGTGACGTATTCAAAACGAAGAGCGGCGCGTGTCCAACATTCATCTGACAGGACTTATCAACCCCTTTAAAGACCCAATTTCCCTTTCGCTTCCCGTGCTTTTCTGAACTTGATTGCCTTATAAGGGTCCAAGGACCTAAATATAGGGTTTTAGGGCCCAAATACTACAATATTGATGGTATTGAGCCCTAACACCCTATTATTCAAGTCCTTGGACCCTAAACCCTAAATCCTAAACGTTAAACCCTATTATTTAGGTCCTTGGACCCGATTATTGGTTAACGATCCAGGTATTATTCTCCATAAAACCCTGACCGTAAACGCTCAGGCCAGGGGGTTAGGCACTTTGGACCCGTTAGGTTCGGGCTGCCGCTAAGGTAGCTTTACGGGAGTTCGTGGTAGGGAATGGGAGCAGGGATCCCGAAAGTAGTCCCTGTAGAGGGGTTTTCCAAAAATGGTGGACCCCAAGTATAGACTACAAAATAACATTGCCCTCATTCGTGCGGAAACCTTTTGTATCTTGTAGTCTCTATAGCTAGCGCCCTTGTCAAAAAGTATGGTCGCCTTTTGCGTGCCTGGTATACAAAATGCACATTACCTTACACCCAAAAAACATGATCTTGGCAACCTCCCACCCTACCCTAAAACCAATAGCCCCCTGCCACCTTTTCCCTGTTCCCTACTAAGCCAGACCTTCCCCAAGATCCTTTTGTGACACGGTTGATGACCCCAATGGGTCCGAAGTATCTATACGAGGGATACTAACTCAAGGATTATATGTAATGATTAAATTCAGGGCTTAGCACTTCGGGGGTGCTAGCCCGAAACCATACTACAACCTCCTCAGTATGGAAACTCAAATCTACTTTATGTTACATGGCATTAAAACTGGGGCATGATGTTCAAGGGATGACATAACGTCACACAAAAGAAAAAAGACTCCTGGACGGTTTGCTAAAGTGAGAGGTGGAATACGCACTACAGAGGAGCTTATAGCAAAGCCGCCTGCCACGCTTCTCGTGCCACTCGCTCGGCGTTCGGCCACCAAATTGTTAAGAGTGACCCTCAGCGAATGCTGAAAGTTCCTCCCTGAGTTCGGAAAGTGCAGGGTGAAAAACATCAGACAGCACCGTAGCCTTTCGCGCGGCAAAGTTGCAAGAGGTGCGCTTCGATTTAAACTGAAGAGAAAGGCGGGAGGGACTTTGCAGCGGCGCCATAGACTACTTCACCGGGCAGGGCCGTGGGACGGTGAAGCTTGCTTTACAATGCTAGTTTTGGTGTGAGTGGGGCCATGCCGTGAAATTTGCCAGAGTTTTGCAAGTCGGTGAAAAGTCTGCAAACAATTCGCCGCGAAATCTTGCCGTGTCTTTCGCCGGGGTCCACACGCCGGATTACAAACTGGGCCGATGAATCGCCGCAGTGTTTGCCACAAACTTCGCCGCACAAATTCGTCAAGCCGACAAGCACCCCAGAGAATAGTAAACCTCAAAGAGCGAAGACGCCAAGGCCAGCCCAACCTTTACGTGAACAGCTGCGTCGTCGCAGGAAAATCAAAGTGACATGCTAAAAATGTGTAGGCATTTTACGAAACACTAGTGCGTACTCTATCATGGTAGCGATGAGGGGCTCTAGTTCTACGGCATTGTCTGGTTATAGCTCCACCTTTTCCCTAGCTAGCTGGGAAATCTCAGCGTCTGATCTTAAAATATGACGAGGTGCGTAGATACAGACGTTGAGCTTGTCGTGTCAAGACCTGGCATCAGGAAAAATGATGTCATGGTGGGGGCAACGTTCTTGGTCTGCCTCGGGGTCCTTTTTGGATCCCAGAATTGACCCTAAATCCTAAACCCTATAAAGACAGGAGACCGTTCAGGATTAGAGTTAGTTCCACTTGTGGAAACTCAAAGGGCCCAGGTACACAGCTTCTAGGGAATTAGGACAAATCCACCTCTGAACCCTAAATCCAAAATCCTGCCAGGAGTTTAGGCTTTTAGGGTGTAGGGTATATACAAGTATGAGGGAATCAGGACCTAAAACTCCTCCTGTAAGAGAGATTGGAGCAGAGAATCTTAGGGTGGATGTAGGGGACCTGTTTATGGGGTTGTATTAGGGTTTCAGGGCACTAAAAATGTAAGCAAATATTGTGCTGCCACTAACCCTCAACTCTAAACCCTAAACCCTGAAGGCCTAAATCCTAAACCCTAAAACCCTATACCCCTAAACCCTAAAGGCCTAAATCCTAAACCCTAAAACCCTATGACCCTAAAAGCCTAAATCCTAAACCCTAACCCTCTGAACCCTGAAACCCTAAGCCCTCAAACGCTTAAACCCTTAAACCCTTAAACCCTGAACCCTTAAACCCTTTCACCCTAAGCCCTCAACCCGGGTTCTTCAGGGAGGCCTGGGTTCTGAGATGTTGGGCCTCTTTAGCATCCAGGTGCAAAAAAGATTTTGGGTTCTGGGCTATCTCACCTAAACCCCAGAAAGTATGAATAATAATGGCCTTTTGGGCTTCGATTTGGGCCCTACAGCCCCATTATTTGGGTCCTTGGACACTTAGGGTATGGCTACCCCCTAAACCCTAGACCATAAAACCTTAAGCAACTGTTCTGGCTATACAGTTGTCACGGGCAAAAATATGAGTCATATTCAGGCTTCTATGGCGCAAGGTCTCGGATTCTTGGACTGCTGCTTCACTTGAACAACCAGAAATGCACTGATTGTTCCAAAATCCGTCACTGCTAGGGTTTAGGGTTTAGGGGTCGGGACCCTCATCTACAAAAAGCAGCTGTTGTGGACCCATAAACGCTCTTGTGGGGCTTGGCTTCAGTGGAGGTTCATGGGACCTGGTAGCTGCTCATAACTGAGATTAAATTCTACGGACATTCTCTCCAAATACCACACTTATCCATGCCTTTAAACTTTGAATCCCAAACACTAAATCCAACACCCAACATGTAGTACCATGCACCCCCAAGTAGAGTACACCTAAACCGCATAAACCCAGAAAACCCTTCCAACCCTGTCAACCCTTAAACCCACAACCTCTACGAGCTTGTTTTAGGGCTTCATGCAGTGTAGCTCAGAACTGGCGGCCTCGGACGGGTGGAATCGACCACGACGCACCAAAGGACCTTGCAATTGGACTACGAGACTTTATAGGGGTTCTATGGGGTTATTTAGGCATAATGGAAAAGAATACGGACGCTACTCTTTAGGGCTTAGGGGGAAGGGGTGAAACGTTAATTCGAAAAAACTACCCTCAAGGGGTGTAGGGCTTGGGTTTTAGGGCTGGGGGCTGAAGGGCTTTAGGGCTTGGGGCTTAAGGGTTTTAGGATCTCTGTTTCAGGGTTTAGGGTTGAAGGTATTGGGTTCAGGGCTGACGAAGGAAGAGCTGCCGATACTAGGGTTACCAAGAGGCTACTCAGTTGATAGTGTAGTATTCCAACATCTGCTCTGTAAGAAGAACCCCTGTCCACTAGCTATGCATGAAGTATTGATTGTACCTCCCCTACTGTTAGGTAAAACTCCTCGACCCTAATATTAGGTGTTCCCATTGAAATCTACCATATCGGAACATACTACATTACGTTCAGGTTTAAGGTTTAGGGTTTATGGTTTAGGGTCTATGGTTTAAGGCTGAGGGATTATGATCCTCATTTTTGAAGGGTTTGGGGGGCTTAATACTAGGAGGACCGGATGACTTCCCTTGCCCGGATATCCGTAAACCGCCCCAAAGCCAAGGACAGCTCCAGGTGGGGGTTTGGGGTCTAAGGCAGTCAGCGCCTTAAAGGAGGCGTATATACCCCTAAGGGTCCAAGGACCCAAATAATAGGGTTTTAGGGCCCAAATGCAATGAATGTTATGGTATTTGGGGCCTAAAACCCTAGTATTTGGGTCCTTGGACCCTTAGGGTACACCTCATATACCCCAATTGCCTGTATATGAGACTTATATGAGCCATCGTCTAAACTCCTAGTATCCCACCTTAAGAACCCCCATGCTACTCCCCTATCTATTCCCGCATATAACCCCCTTTAAAGAGTTTAGATTATGGCTCATATGGGGATGCCCAGCCCGCCTGACAGTGTCCTTGATGGCCTCTAAACCCTAAACCCTGAACCCCCTAAACCCTGAACGCTAAACCATAAAACCTCAATATCTTGACCCTCACCTGCTCATACTCTGGACCTACCATGCTCTCTTAAGCCAGGGTTTAGGGTTTAGGGTTTGGGATTTAGGGGTTCGAGTTTAGGGTTTAAGATTTAAGGTTCTAGGGTCAGGGTTGAGGGTCTAGGAAACCCACCCAGGGAGCCCAATACCCCTTAATTAAGGAATGGAACCTAGAATATATTAGGGATCCTAGTAAACGAAAGATCCTGGGAAGGCACATGAGCTGCAGTCTAAACTCCTAGCATCCCCCTCAATATTCCCTATAGTAATCCCCTATATAAGCCTATATAACTCCTTGAAGGAGTTTAGACCCTAAACCCTAAATCCTAAACCCTAAACCCTCTCGAATCCCTAAACCCTAAATAACCCCTAGTAGCTCATATGAAATCTGAAGACTCAACCCTCACTCTTCAAGGTCCGGTTCCCGTTTCTTCACATGTGCTTTGTAGCAACTCAAGCGCAATGAGAAATGCCACCTAAACCCTAAACCCCTAAACCCCTAAACCCCTAAACCCCTAAACGCTTAAACCCTTAAACTCGAAACCCTGTAAACCTTAAACCCTAAACCCTTAAACCCAAAAACAGTTAAACCCCCAAACCCTTAACCCCAAAGCTCCCAAACATGAGATATCCCACGCCCAACGGACGGAGAGCCGCACCTTGCGCTTGCAGATCCAACAGTCTGAATCTATAGTCCCCTTTAAGTAGACCCTATAGTCCCCCTTAAGTAGATAAGATATAGAATTTAGGGTTTAGGGTTATAGCCCCCTTTAAGTAGATAGAGTACGGATTGGGGTATGTTATAATAAGATCCCCATGTACCCCATGTTCTATCTACTCAAGGGGGACTATACCCTGAAAAGTTTCCCAACAATTATTTATGACTTTGAGTTGGGGGTCTCCACCTTGAACCCTAATGAGTCGGAAAAAACACATCCCCAGGACTCGCAGATCTCTTAACCTGTCTAGCTCAGTTTGATTGCCCTCTTCAAGGTATGACAAGATGCGCCGAGAGAGAAGGTGAGCTTGTTGTGTCAGGACCTGGTACTGGGAGAGACTCGGCTGATGGATTGTTGTGTTTTTGCGATCTCTGTTTGGAGCCGGGCTCACAGAGTTTAGGGCCCAGGTCCAGGTTGGTTCCGATGGCTCCATGACACTGAGGGTGAAGGTAATATGCGGCAACTGCGAGGAAGGCCAAACGCCTACACATTTAACAAGAGAACCTTGAACCCAAAACGTTGCAACTTCGGATTCGTCTGCCAATAAGAAGGTTTTCTGGATAGTATAACGATTGTCATGTTGGGGGAATATGTACTAGCTGGGGCTAAACCCCAAACCTAACCCTAAACCCCAAACCCTAACCCTGAACCCCAACCCGTAACCCAAACCTAACCCTAGACCCTAACCCTTAACCCAAACCTAACCCTACACCCTAACCCTTAACCCAAACCTAACCCTACACCCTAACCCTTAACCCAAACCTAACCCTACACCCTAAACCCTAACCCTAATCCCTAACCCTTAACCCCAACCTAACCCTAAACCCTAACCGCATATTTGGGGCAGGGAATTCCTCGCCCGCCTTGACCTCGGGCTCTCCACGATCCCAGCTCTAAGCAGTAGGGTTTAGGGTTTAGGGTAGACTTTAAGAGTTATGGGGCTGAGAGTTTAAGATTCAGGGTCTAGGGCTTAGGGCTGATAATTTAGAGCTAAAGACCCTCATACTCCCAGCTCACGGCCTAACATTTAGGGTTAAAGTCCCCCATAAACCCACAGACTTGGAACTCCAACTTGGACTTTGAAAACTTTGGTGTTTACGGATTGGGTTTTTAGGTCGGGTTGGGGGATGACTGTTCGTTTCTCGGGTTTGATCACTAAACCCTACACCTTTACCCCGAACAGTTAGCGGTTGCTTTGGGGAATGCGGTTTGAGCTTGCCACCGTGTAGTAGGGAATGAAGGCAAGGACAAGACTATGGAAGCTGCTGCAGTACTAAAGGTTTAGGATGCCGAGTTTAGGGTTTTGGGTGTGGCATTCAAGGTTTGGGGTCTAAAGTTTGGCATGGTATGAAGGAATGGCTCAATATAGTTGTCCTCACATACTCCGACACCCCCAACCCATTGCCTACTGACCAGCAAACATTTTAGGCGTAATGCAGGATCGAAAAGGAAAACCCTACCTGCGCTGATGACGGCCTGGCCTTGTCGCTTGGGGCCAAGGTCTGAATGAGAATAGGGGCCTTATTGATGCTGTGCAAACCCGAAGGTGGCGGAGTAGCTGAGTAGCTGCGCCCACGACCCATTGGGTGGGCCCTGAGGGGCGAAGTGGCTTGATTTGCCATTGGATTTGCTCACCCCACTTTTGCACGTCTTCGGCTCTCAGTCCGGGAGGGACTCCCAGGAGCTTAAAGGAGAGCTTAATGTCAAAGCGAGGCGGGGCAACTTGTCCCGGCTTCAGGACCTCATACGCCTGAGCGAAGTCAGCCTCAACAACTCTACAGTGGGATTATGTAACTCTAAACCCCAAGCCCTTTCCAGGGATTGGGGCTTTGCATTGCAACGTTTCCACTATTTTGTAAGGATCGGGGTTTAGGGTCTAGGGTCTACGGTGCAGGGCTGCCAACAAACCCTCCTCAAGAATTTTGGGGTTTAGGGTTTAGGGTTTAGGACTCCCAGAGATTTTGGGGTTAGGGTTTAGGGTAACCTATTTTTGACTCCCAGAGCCTGCCCGACGAAGAATACGACGTCCATTTCCCGTGTCAATTCGGTGGACGCTACCTGGGAGAACCTACGTACGCTTTGAGAGGATTACGAAGAGTGCGGTCTAGGTAGGCCCCAAGCCTTTAACCCTAAACCCTGGGTCAATCCCCCACCCAGTAATGGGTACCACAAGTGACTATTGTAGGTATATTAAGGCCCTATTAAGTCCATATTGAGGAGCTATTACTAGAGGGGGGACTGACCTAACCTAAACCCCTAAAGCGTGAAACTCTTAACCCCTGATCTGCTGAGAGCGCTCCCTCAATCCCAAGGTTTAGGGTTTAGGCCGGGTTTCGGGTTTAGGGTCCCCAAAATCTAAAACCAACAACCCAAAACCTTAATTCCTAAACCTCATAACCCCAGATCCTAAACTCAAAACCCCGAAACCCTAACCCTTAACCCCTAAAATGCTGAGACCCCACCCAAAACCCCAAACCCCTAAAACCCAAAACCCCTAAAACCCTAAGACCTTAAAACCCTAAAACCCTATAGTCTGTAGCCTCCAGAGACTTGCTTTTCCCAGGACTTCCCCACGGGCCTCTGCGGGGTTGCTGTTAAGGAATAGGTTGGGTTTAGGGTTTAGGTTCAGGGTCTAGTGGGTACCACAAGAGACTAGTGTAGGTATATTCAGGCCATGTTAATTCTATATTAAGGGGCTATTATTACAAAGGGGACTGATCTAAGGAATAGGGTCTAGGGTTTAGGGTTAAGCTTTTTTCAAGCAGGGTTTAGGGCTGTTTAGGGCTTATAGGGTTTAGGGATTGGGGATCAGGGTTTGGTAGGTATATCACGAAACGCAGGATTAGGGGTGTGTGGCTTTGGGGTTCAGGGGTGGGAGGACTGGAGCCTGAAATGGAAGCATGGAACATCCAATGGAAACTGGGATGACCCAGGGATTTGGGACTGACGGGCTGGGTGACTACGATGCAACACGGTTGAGATTTAGGGTTTAGGGTGGTTATCTACAGCAGGAGCCATATGCGCTACAGTCCTATATAGCTTCATTGACAAGAGAAACGTGGAGCCCTAAACTCTAACTGCACTGGACCTCAGTTTGGGAATTTGCCCCCGCCTGGAAGACTAGGCCCCCTATTTTCCGGTGAGGGGATATATTGGGAGCCCATGAGAATTGTAATTCCGCCTTTAGGGTGTGGGGGGCGGGGGTTCAGTTTGAGATTCAAACGGTGGATGGAGGAAATCTTGCACCACTTAAGACTTAAGATCCCCCTCATACTGTAATTCCTCTGGTCTAAGGTATCTAAGGTGGTGCAAGATTTCCTCCACCCAAAGAAGTTGAGGACTTTGCCACAGACCTGGGAGCACGGGCAGGGCACCGGCGAGGTCTTCAGGATCGTAATTGAGGGTTTAGGGCCTAGGGCGCGGAGTTTAGAGTTTAGGGCTTCGTCAGGATGTACCTGGACCCTGGATGTCATATCTTTTGGGGGTGTATCCCATAAATATGTAGGACAGAACCAAAAAAGGGAAGGACATCCAGGGTCTTCGGGAATTGCAGACCTCAGCTTCCAAGTTTTATGAAGTGCATACAAATTCTAACAAAACGCCTTGCTATACTGATACCCTGAGTCGGAAATATGCAGTATACTCTACCTCTCACTTAGGACCCCTACTAAGGGCTAACCCCTTTAGGTACCTGTAATAGGAATACAAGGGAATCCCATAGGGTTAACGGTCCAAGGTCCAAGCTAACTCCGCAGGAATACTGTTTGGGCAAGCGGACTCTTAGGGTAGGTATGTACTCAAGCATCCTTCTAAACTGTCCAAAGATTTTGGCCATCATTAGGCTTCAGGGGTTAGGCTTTGAGTTTACGGTGTAGGGGTTTAGGGTCTGATTTCAAGGTGTACGATTTGGGGTTCAGGGTTTCGGGTTTTAGTTTGGGGTCTAGAAGCCTTCGCAGAAGGAATTCTTGGCCCAGCATGCTGAAGAGCTACGTACGAAGTCCAGTAGTCCTCCAAGTAGGCTTAGCTGGCACCAAGCGTACATCTGGAGTGAGATAGAAGTTGACAAACCTTACCCCAAGACCTACTTTGTGGGACTTGGGGTTACTACTGGGTTAGTGGGCCTAGTTATTAAGAATTGAAAGTTCCAATGGGTCTAACATGGACTGGCTAGTGGTAATTATTACATTACCGAACTTCATGGTCCCTGAAAGTGCTTCTTTAACTATGGCCCCCTTTCGCGTCCCGTAAACCTACGTCTGCAACCCTGAACTCTAAACCCTAAGCCCGAATTACCCCCTAAACCCTACCTGTGACTCCAATTACCTACAGTTCAATGGTACTTACCCCTTAATTACTGGGCATAACCCATAAAACTGTAAGTAATTGGGGTCACAAGTAAACCCTAAGCCCTGGGTTTAGGGTCTCTGAAGGGTGCCGAAGGTTTGAGGTGAAGGGCGGATAAGGCCAGGCCTACAAACTCAAACACGCCCTGAAGTGTTTGAAGTTCACATGTCAGTTACTGGTGGTTAGTAGGGAATAAGAGAAGTGAACCCCGCATAATCTCTTCCCCTATATTCCTTACTAACTTCAAAGTTTAGATGTTATGGCTTTATCGCTTAGGGGTTCAGGGGGTTTTGTGTTAAAAGAGACTGCACCTGAAAGCCCATCTGTATAGGGCTTAGGGTTCCCTAAACGCTCAACCCTAGAGCCTTATTTCTAAGGTCCTAACCATGGGCCGCTCTTGTGAGCTGTTACCTGTTACCTGGGTCCTAACTATGGGCCCTGAATTGGGCCTATAGACTTCAAGGGACCCAGAGGTCCAGCCTTAGAATATTACATTCGGACGTACAGACCCCAGCCTACGATACTCGTTGCTGTAATGAGCTCCCTCAAAACCGTAAACCTGAACTCCAAACGCCAAGCCAGATGTGGCAAGGCGCATGGACAGGGAGGGGGAGTTTGTGATCCGATCACCTGGCAGAAGAACGGGTTAGTTAGTAGGGAATATATAAGAGTTTAGGTGTTTAGGATTCAGGGCTTAAGGGTTTTTGGAGCCTAGGTCAAGGACTTAGGCTTTAGGGGGTTTAGGAGTTGAGAGTTAAAGGATTCAGATTTTAGGGGTTAGGGTTTGAGGGTTTAGGCCTCAAAGGTTTGGGGATTTAGGGATTTAGGGTGTAGGGTTTAGGGGTTAGGCTTTAGGGTTCAGGGGTTCGGGGACTTAGGGTTTAGGGTATAGGTCTAGGGTTAGCGAATAAGGGAATATACTGAATAAGGATTATATAGGGAATATCATGCTTATTCCCTACTAGCCACCAAAAACATCCTCAGGTGGGTAGTTGCCAGGTGGAGGTGGGTACCGGCATACATAAGGCTGAGAGCTTAAAGAGTTTGAAGGGCTTCAAGGCTTTGAAGGTTCTAAAGATGTTTTACGGTTTAAGGGCTTACGATTTGGGGGCGTCATTTTCCATTCAAATTTTGAGATAGTGAAGTTGGGATCCTAAAATTGCAATGTTTAGTCAT
>CAJNIZ010021469.1:0-23269 GCA_905231905.1 Symbiodinium pilosum
CAACCTCGGTTTAGGGTTTTAGGGTTTAGGGTTTAGAGTTCAGGGTTTAGGGTTTAGGGTTTAGGGTTAGTTTCGATAGATCCGGCGCTTAGGGTTATATGGGGATCATATAGGGATTATAGGGTATGTATTGGGGTTATATTGGGATGATGGAAAAGAGAATGGAAACTACTATTTAGGGTTTAGGGTTTGGTGTTTATCGTCCCCCTTAAGTAGATAGAATATGGCGTATATGGGGATCTTGTTATTACTAAATAACCAAAGCAATATTCTATCTACTTGAGGAGGACTATAAAGGTTTGAAAATTTTAGGTATGGGGTTCGCTAGATTAAGGAAGGAGCACATGCGTTTTGTTGTAACCATCGGTTTGGGCGGTCCTTTTGATGAGGATAACATTTCTATTTATTCGAGATATTTTGGATGTGAAAATGGACCCCTATCTTTGGAAATGCCCATTTGTCCGCCAAGCAGATATTTGTTTGTTTCCCTCAAGGGGGGGGACCCCAATGTAGACCCCCAAATACCATGATCCCTGGTGGACCCTCATGTGTTTATGTTCAGGGTTGAGGCTTCGTGGTTTGGGGAAGGCGGGCATTGGAAGGAGAGCTTAGAGATCTCCCTAAAAAATTACACAGGAGTCGGCTTTAAAAGCACATGTGGCTTTTCCAAAATTAAGGATACCATTTTGGGGCTACCTTTAATAAGAACTGTAGTATGTGGGGGTCTCTATTGGGGTCCCCTGTTTTGTGACACCTTAGACCCCTAAACACTAAACTCTAATGAATGCAGGTCTACTAGCTGAGCTGTCTGCGGTTACCTTGTGCTGGTGCATGGCGCTGCCTGAGACGCGAAATGGTAGTTTCCCAAGATAGGGGGACCCCTACTATAATCCTTATTATAGGGACCCCTAAAAAGGTACGCCTAACTTTGGGATCTACCCCAATGACATGGGGGCCTTCCAAGATGTGAGGTCTTCTTGTTTGGGGCGTCCCTACACGAAGGATAAGGATTATCTTGCACTGGGGTCTATATCGGGCCTCCTTGTGTGGAACCTCCGCACCTCACGAATTGCTTCCCACAGGTTTTAGGGCTTTGGGGTTTGGGGTTTGGGGTTTGGGATTTGGGGGTTTAAGGTCTTGGATGTTAGGGGTCTGACATTCAAGGTCGAAACACCCTAGGCCACCCCCCAGCCCCCAACAAAAACAAAGAACAACCCTAAACCCTCTACTACCCCAAGGTATAAGGTCCTGTTCAGGAATGTCTAATCAGGAGGGTGGTGGTGATTCTAATGAATGCAGAAACTCTCACCTGCAAAGTATTCTGGGCTTTAGGGTGTAGAGTTTAGGGTTTAAGGTTTAGAGTTTAGGGTTTAAGGTGCAGGGTTTCTGGGTTTAGGGTTCAGGGCTCAGGGTTTAGGAAAAGAAGACTCGGGCGGGTTGGAAAGTGCAGTGATGATGACGCTGGAAGTGATGCTGCAAACTAGCTCAGGGTTCAGGGTTTAGGGTTTAAGGGACTTGCAACCCCATCGGCCAATACAAGGTATATCAGCACGTCTTATGAGCAGAACTGCGTTTAAAGTCAGGGACTATTTTTCTCATATCACATGGTCCTTACTTACAATGCCAAAGGCTATCGCATTTTGGGACTTGCTCAGTGACCCCAACCCGGGGCGGTGCTATTTAAAACCCTCACCCCTGAAGCCTAAAACCCGAACCCAGAACAAGCTTGTATACATATACATATATACACATATCGATCGATCGATCGATCGATCTATCTATCTATCTCTCCCTATATAACCCTGTGCAACCCTACACATTGCCATATTATAACCTCAACCCCAAAGCTTATGTAAGCCCTAAACCGTCAAGCCTGTCAAACCCTAAGCCTACACCCTATAAAACCCTAAACCAGAAAGCCAGGAAAGCCTAGACCCTGAACCCTAATCCCCAAACTCTATATAAGCCTGAACCCTACGCTCTATGTAGCCCTAATCCCTCAACCCTAAACCCTATAAACCCTAAACCCTGAACTCTAAACCTAAGCTCCAGCTTGCTGAGAAAGGAGCTCTTGAAGACGCAGAACAGCTCCTGGTCTTTGATCCTGCCACGAACTTGAACACGGTTTAGGGTTTGGGGGCTTAGGGGGGTTTGCCATGCAAGTGCGCCTAGACCCCCATGAAGTGGAACGAAGTGGATGCAGTAGCTGAAACGCCACCCTCACACCCAAATTACAAACCTCTAACGGGGTTAGGCTTATCTATAACTCTGGTAGGGCGCACTGGTGGGGTGCTCTGGCCGGGCCGCTATTCCTTCATAGAGAAGGATGACAAAGTGTGCCGGCTCTGGTGGGGGGGGGTTCGGCGCTCTGGTTGCATGCTTTGGTGGGGTGGCGTGCTCCTCTAGTGGGGGCCATGTGGTGGGGGAGCTCGGCTTCATGGAGAAGGACGAAGCCTAGCAACTTTGGTTGGGGAGCCCGGCGTTCTGGTGGGTGCTCCAGTGGGGCCGGCTGTTCATGGAAAAGGACGACGACGTACGGGCTCTTGATGCAGAGTGGGGTGGAGTGGTGAGGTGGGGTGCTCTGCTGGGGTGCTCCGGAGTGACGAAGCGTGCCGGCTGTGGTGGGAAGCTTGGCGCTCTGGTGGCGTCTCGGGTGGTGAGAGCCCGGGTCCAACGGTCACAGCGATCGCCCCTCGGGTGCCATCCTCGTAACTGTCGTCGTTTTTTACGCCTCAAACCCCACCCGTACCAACCTTCACAGGGACTGGGGTGATCCTCTTCACGATCTTCGCAGCTGTCATCGCTGTTGAACCCTGCATTGTTGTCGCTTTTTACAAGTATTCAAAGTCACATGGATCGGCTTGGTCTTCATCTTAGATAAACCTTCTGTAAAGTAAGACAACAAGGGTCTGTAAACCTTCTTGAAAACTCCTGTGAACAGTTATGAACCATTATAAATGATTACGTATATATAAACCTCTATACACCCCTGCGTGAACCTAATGTGAACCGCGGGTGGGGAACATAGTCACCACATAGGGAAGGTATGTTATGATGGGGGGGGGGCAACCATTGGGGGCGAGGGGGCAGTATAGGGTTCAGGGTGCAGTGCCGCCATTTGGCAAGCTGGGGTGCAATGTATATGGGAGTTAAACAACAGAGACCTATTGGGTGTGTAGGCTTTTATAGGGTATATGCCCTCCCCTACCTGACGTGCAGCCACATATAGGCCCCTTCTCAGTCATTGTAGTTTTTTGGGTGGTTTACATGTCAGCTTTGGGCTTCGTAATTGGCACATGAAGATACCCTAAACCCTTGACCTCGTGGGTTCCCCTACCACCCCCATCATGTTCTCTGCTAATTGGGCTTTTTCAAGGCTGAGTACGGCTAATTGAGGGGGAACCTAGGGCCTATAAGGTTCAGGGAATGACCAGACCATAATGGAAATCGAATGTAATATCACATGGAGAGTGAACTGGAAACTATTGTTTATGGTCTGAGGTTCAGGGAGTTTCTCACAAAAAGAAACCGTTGGGGACCTTTGGGATATGCGGCATTACACAGCTATCATGCCTCATGAGAGGCTAAGATTCCGAACATCAGGATCCCACCAAAACACTCTCATTGTAAGACCTTCAATAGCAAGATCCCTAACATCAGGACAGCCGAAACAACCAAAAAAACACTCCGACATGGACACAGCGGATCATGCTTAGCTCATCTTACTTGTTCTTGGTAGAGCATAAGGGAATACACTATCAGAGGTTATACATGGAGTATATTCCCTTGTGACCAACTTATTCCCGACTAAGAACCAGCAAGTCATTGGGTAGTTCCCGTAGTAATTAGGGTCCCATTTGCACTCCTATGTAAATATAAGGTGGCGTAATATAATCCATAACCAAAAAGAGCCCATACTTTGGAGCACTACCCTACACCCTACAACCCTAAATCCTAAACCCTGAACCCTAGACCTGAACTCCTAAATCCTAGACCCTAAATCCTGAATCCCAGAACCACCCCATTGGAGCCTGTCGAAGTGTGCAGGACTCGGGAGCTCGGGCTGCGGGCTCCTGGCAGAGGAACTGAACAGTCGAAGGCCCAGGGATGAGGGACTCGGAATCAAGGCTCAGGGTTCAGGCTTTAGGGTTTAGGGCTTGGGGCTTAGGGCTTAGGGTTTAGGGTTTAGGGCTTAGGAAATAGGGTTTTAAGTTTTTTTTTTGACACCCCTTCACGCCTTTTCTGCGCAAGCCTGAGCTAGGGGGGATTGTTACGCCGCTGCAGCAGATCAGTCCAAAGCAGCACCCCAGGAAAATGGTCCCACCAATCAAAACGTCCTACCGTCCTACCCCAGGGTTTAGGGTTTAGGGTTTAGGGTTTTAGGGTTCAGGTTTAGGGACTCTGAATTACCTACACTGGGTTACATAGGGACTACTGTAAGGATCCATTCCTGCATTCCGAGCTAACCAAAAGTAAGCCAAAGGCTTAGCTTGCTGGTTCTAAGTAGGGAATAAACGAATATATCCGGTTCTTAGTAGGGAATAGGGAATATGATATATAGGGGTCCTGCTAAGGGATTATATTCCTTTCTTCCCGTCTAAACCCCAAAAAAACTGAGGGTCAGGGGGTTGGGATTCATGGTTAAGGATTTAGTCATGGGTTCCCCTACTACCCCCCTCTATACTACCCTCCCTAGGTTCTCCCTACATTAAGGATATTTAGGGGTAATTAGGCCTCCTAGGGGAACCCAGGATTTAGGGGTTCAGCCATGGGCCGGATGGGAACCCAGGATTCCTAAACGCCACGCCTTGATACAAATGCCACTGCAGGTTGGACATGCCAAGGTTTAGGATTGACTGGGTTGCTGTTAGGGAACTTGATTTATGTGACTATGTTGGGGAAACCCTATTATTATCTACTGTATCTGCCCAGTATGGTAAGTTAATTTAAATTCCTTAACAGCAACCCAGTTTGGAGTTTATACTGGCTTGTGGTTGCAACTGCATGGAGCAGAGGGCCACAACACAAAAGCCAGAATCCTGTGAGGCATGTCCCGGTGCCATATGAAGGAGCACGTTGGCTTGCTACCTCAAGGCAATCACTCGGGAGAATGGGTGCAGCCCATCCCTACAAAAATTTCTGCATACCATTCCATTCTGCACCCATAATGCAGCACCTATGTTCTCTCTTACAACCAGGGAGGAACGAGTCCAACCGAGGTACGCGGGAATTCTGTTCGATGCGGCTTCCAGTGGCGGGCCACCTCATCTCGAGGCTTGTGGCTCCGAGGGTTTAGGATTTTGGGTGTAGGGTTTAGGATGTAGAGGAAAGGATTTAGGGTTTTGGGCTTAGGGTTCAAGGTTTAGGTTTTAGGGCTTAGGGTTTAGAGTTTTTGTTGGCACATTTTATTGTCTGCACGAAGCATCCAGAAGGCTACAAAGCCAAGCAAATCTCAGCATAAAACTACGACAAAACACCCTACCCCACCCACAAGGTGGGCTTAAGGTTGAGGGCGTATGGCTTATCAACTATGTTAACTGCAGTTTCCATCTAGTGTTGTATGTTCTTTTCAGTTTGATTCTCGTCACGTGACCAACAGGGAATCTTCAGAAGAAACAATGAGGATCATTTTAGACCAGGCAGAACAAATAAAGAGCCCGACTCTGGAAGCTAGATACCCAAACCCTGAGACATTTTGCCGAGGATCTATAGTTGTGCAGCATGTTTCTATCCACCTTTTTGACCCCAAACCGGGAAGTAAGCTCTGCACCGTCATCCGACTGGTCGAGAATCGAGTGGTGAACTGCCATCGCAGCTTCAGGTCACCTCAGCGAGCGAAGAGCATGGGAGTTACTCACAAGCGGGTATGCCAACGAGCCTTGAGGATTTTCTTGGATTATGTGGAGAACCTGTTTTGGCACTTTGAAAAAGTCCTACATCTTGAACCAAGATCCCACTCCAGGACTAGGCGTTCCTAAAAAAATGGGGTAGCTTGCATACCTTTCGAAGAGCAGGACACTCGTTGTTGAAGGACATGCAAAGAAGCACCTGTACAATGATTTGGCCGGCTGCAGAAGCTGAGTAGAAGTCTGTAGGTTATCAGTTCATTCATGTTGCTCTCGATGTCCTGAAGCGGATGCTTCGGAATCTTTGGCGGCATGTACCTCCAACATGCGCAACAGACTGAACAAGCTGCATGGCAGGCCCTCGGGGCACAGTTTCGGCCGCTTCCGTGACCTGCGCATGCTTGGAAACATTCAATATATAATCCCTATATGATCCCTATTTCATGCCTATGTAATTCTTATATGGTATATTCCCATATTCCCTACTAAGACTCAGTAAGTGATGATGAATGTGCTTGCAGCTTGCCATCTCTGAAATGTTTTCCACTGAAGTGGGAGTGGGCTTCTAGTTAGACAAGAAGGTGCCCCTAATGTAGGGAACGTAGTTTCCATTTTCTTTTCCATTATCGCTATATATCCCCTATACAATCCTTATATAATAATCCCTATATAATCCCAAAAAAAAATATGCAACCCCTAAACCCTAAACCTTTACATAATCCGTATATGTTCGCAGCGACTGAGGGGACCGCCCCTGCACGACTTCAAGCTTGTGGCCCAAGATGTGGCCTGCACATAATTGTACCTTGAGGGGTTTGGGGATATATAGTGTTATATAGGGCTCTATGGGGTTATATAGGGTCATATAGGGTTTCCTAAAATCATGGGTACGATTCGGGGGGCGCCATAATATAGATTACAGTAGATTGGGGTCTATATTCAGGTCCCATGGTCAAATCAAAACTACGGCCCCGTTCGTGGGTGTGAGTGATACGGAGCCCACAAGTTTGACAGCCACCCACCTGTAGCTTTCACGGGATGTCGGATGATGTTGCGGACCTTGTTTGCTCAGTTGCCCTCTCGGGTGAGAAGCGAAGGGGACAAAGCCGCGGGTGACCGGGAGAGAGCTGGCTGCGGACATTCTGAAATGGTGATTGTTACAAATATGATATAATCCCTATATGCTATAATCCCTATAGTAGTTTCCATTTTCTTTTCCATTATCCCTATATAACCTCAATATATACTTGGCTACTCTTCGCTCATCCTGTGGCCGACTAATTAGCTAGCAGGAACTCCTCTCAGCTGCAGGCACCCCCCAGAGCAGTCCGCGACCAAGCCGTTGGATGGTCGAGCCATCCTTTTTGGTTTAGGGTTTAGGGTTTAGTTTTTAGGGTTTATGGTTTAGGGTTTAGGGGTTTAGGGTTTAGGGTAGGTCCAAATCCCACAGGAAATCTTGAATGCCTTATGCCAAGAAGTGCTCAAAGCAAAAGCAGACCGTCCCGCCACTGTTAGAAAATTGTTGATCGCCTTGCAAGGTATGGTCAGCGGCATTCATGAGCAACAATGGATATAGCACGAGGCTGATCAACCACAGATCCCCGTGCACACCGCGAAGATAAAGTAGATGACATTGTCTGAAAATAAGTCGCTGCAGCGTGAAGCCAAGCTTTGCAGCCAAAAGCCAAAACAAGGCAACGCTGCTGCAAGTACTCCGTAAGATTCTTATGTCCTCACTTGCAAAGGTTGTATATTCCCTCAGTGCTCCCCACATTGCTCCCCCCAAGAACACCAGTCGCAAAAAGAAAAAGAACACGTCTCTGTATCTTTTCGGCTGCCTTGCAGGAGGGCGGCTTTGGCCGGAAGTTGCGGCAAGTAGCGCCTGAGAACAACTTGGAAACTTCTCATGAAATACTGGGAAGCTGTTCATTAACTAAATTCAAGTCACTTTAACAAGGAAACCCTATTGTAACTTAATTTCAACGGCAGCCCAGAACAAGAAGAGCCTGACACTGAGGGATGCAAAGGTATACAGACATGCATGGAAACATCCGTAGACGTGTATGCAGACATGCAGAAGGCATGAAAATATGTGTAGCGGATATACACATACATATCCCAAATATGTCCATGATTGCGGGGGGTCAGCAGGGTTCTGGGAGTGACGGGTAAGTTTTCCTGGGGTTGCTGTCACTGAACTCAGACTGAGTTACTAGCATATAGGTATATAGTGCATAATGGGGTTTCCTTATTGTAGAGATTTCAAAAAAAGTTCCCCCTAAATCCTAAACCCTAAACCCTAAATCCTAAACCCTAAACCCTAAACCCTAAACCCTTAACAGCAAACCAGTTTGTGGGAGTGCTTGAGGCTACGAGGTGATGAGGGAACAATGAGGAAATCATGGGAGACTCTGAAGAACTCGGTTCCGGGTTTGGGTTTTAGGGTTCAAGTTTTAGGGTTTAGGATCTAGGGTGTAGGGTTTAGGATCTAAGGTTTAGGGCTTAGGTGTTAGGGTATAGGGTTTAGGGCTGCCAAAACAGGGGGACCCCGACAGAAGCCCCCGAACACAATAATCCTTATGATGGGGACTCCCAAAATGGTACCCGTAATTTCGGAAAGCTCCACAATGGGCCATGTTGACAAATCATTGCTCACCTGGCCAACAAGGGCTTGTACTGTAAAATTTGATCGATCTTTTTTTTTGCAAAGTGCCCAGGATGCATTCGTGGGAGCTTACCTGCTCCTAGCTTCATGTTGCCTGGCGATGGGGAAAGGATTCTTTCAAGTGCGGCCGACATTGCCCGCCCCCGGGTGAATTTTAGAATCACAGTCTTTGGCGTTTTAAGGATTTTGTAGTATGTGGCTTGCCAAATTTTCCAGGACCGCCTTCCTTCTGTTTCGAATGCTGAAGTACGTCCTTCCCAGACCCCCTAAAGGACCTGTATCCAAAAAATGGAACCCCTAAGCATCCTCTAGTTTCCCCAATGTAGTATTGGGTTCGTATTGGGGGATTGGATGTTGGATCCCTTAGGGGGTCTGGGCTGTCAAAATCAAACCTACATAAGAGCAACCATGCTGAGTGAGCAGACGCTCTCAATCGGCACGCAGCGCTGCATGCCATGACGAGCTGAGAAAGGTAATGTCTGACAATAAAGGTCATGGCTCGGTGAACTCGGTGGACTTGCTGAATTATGATCTGCAGATCTAAACAGAGCTGCCCCCAGGGTGCAAATGCAACACTGGCTTCCATTTTGGACGGTATGCTGTTCTCAAGCCACTGTAGCTGCAAAGACGCAATGAAAGCTGGAAATGAGGATCAGCCGAACAATAGCTCTGTGCCCTCACTGCAGACTGTCTCTTAACTCCTCTTGGTCTTGGTCTGTTTGCGCATCATGGTGAAGACGGGGCCGGCTGCCCTCGCTCCGCCGCATGCCTCAGGGAGCTATGTCAGGCCTAACGTAGGGACACGGACCCAGGCAGGCCGTGGCGGAGCATGGGGACCAGGCGCCTAAATTCCAGTCGCAACCTGAAGAACAAGAGCCCCTGAGCGTGTTTTGATTTTCGTCATGTCTTTCATGAATGACTAAGACACGCCAATTTATTGACCACCCTCCTTATCTATACCAACATCATGTTACGATGATGATAAGATCATAATTATGGTGGCTGTCAACACTGATCGTTCGTATTGCCATTGGGGGGTACGCACTCCCCCTTCAACCATTACTGCTGCTGATGGTTGTTTTGACGCTTCAATCCTTATCGAGGTGATGTGCTTTCAGGAGCAGAGCCAAACAGATGGGTCTGTACAAGCTAGGTGCTGATTGTTCAGACTGGTGGCACTCAAGGTTGTACAGGGCTGCTAAGCCCGAAACCCGATAAACCCTGACTTCAAGCGGCAGCTATGCTTGTGAGCAGGCACAGTTGCCGGTTGCAGGCCTTTCTAGGGTGTATATATATATATATACTATGGTAGTTTCCAGTTTCTTTTCCATTATCCCTATACAACCCCAATAGAACCCTTACATAACCCTAATATAAATCCTAATCCCTGTAGTTTCCATTTTCTTTTCCATTATTCCTATATGACTTATATACCCATAGGGATCCTACAGGTCAAGGGGAGCTTCAATGCCAGTGGCCAACCCTGGGCTCCAGGAGCTGGGGTTTAGGGTTTAGGGTTTAGGGTTTAGGGTTTTAGGGTTTAGGGTTTTAGGGTTTAGGGTTTAGGGTTTTAGGGTTTAGGGTTTCGGGTTTAGGGTGACAAGGATGTCGATGTCTGTGGGGCACTGGGGAAGGGCAGCCTTGCAGCCTTTGGCAACCCCTGGAACTCATATGGGTAGTTGTCAAAATTATGATCCCTTTTTAGGTACCCTAAATATTAGGTGCCGTATTAGAATAGGGATCCAAAAAGGGACCATAATTTTGACAACCACCCATATAGCAGAGTAAAATTGCCGCGTATAAATCTGAAAACCTCCATGGAAATCCCGACACCTGTAATTAACCTGCAATTACTCTGAGCACCCGCTGCCCCACACTCTGAGACTTTTGACTTGAAACTGCAGAAGCACAATTTGTGCTTAAAATGCTTAAAGGAGCTGCTGCGAGAGTACGGTGCATGCGTGGACATCGCCGCACGCAAGTGTATAGCCTGTACCCTAAACCTTCTAAGGCTGAAACTCCAGAAGTATGGCCTCATCGTTTTGACGAAGCTCAAGCAGCTACTCTAACTGGTCTGGGGCCGCAGGAGCGCCAACAGCCTGGCTGAGATCTGATACGGCAGCTGCTGGGATTTCGTGCGGAAGCGCCCAAGGTGTTGCGTTTGCCCTTTGTGGCTTGGACTCGACGCCATGGCCTTCGCTGCCGTCCTCTGCGAGCCACGTGGCGACGTCGACCCCGTGGTAGCTGTAGCCCTTCCGCTCGAGCCAGGCCACCTCAGCTTTTTGCGAGTTCCCGAGGCCGTCCGAAGCTTCCAGGAACTCCGCATCTTCTTTGGGAAGCCTTAGTTCGCTAGAAATCATAAAAACCTAAATGAACATAGCATGCATGATTAAGCTGTTCAGGGTAAGAATGAGGGTCCCTAAACCCTACACCCTAAGGGTAAGAATGAGGGTTGCACTTTATTGTTCATTCAGCTTCAAGAAGTTGAGGAGACTCCGAAAAAACCAGGACAAAGGATACTGCTGAGGGACCCGGAAGCCAGGCGAGGAACAAGCGGTCAACTTCTTTGCCGTAGCGGGAGGAGCTGTCCTCACAGCGCTCGCGAGAGAGGCCATCGAGACCTGCGGCGGAGGCTTGTTGGAACTCTGCGGAGTTCTTGAAGTCGGCGCGCTTGGCCTGGATTTTGTCCCGTCGAAGGTGCTCGCTTCCAGCTGTGTCGAAGCTTTCCACCTTGCACTTGCCCACCTGGCCTTTCATGAAGTAGACGTCTAGCTGAGCTCCAGACTTCACGGCAAGCTCCACGTTTGCCATCCACTTCTTCCACCACCTACAGCCCCAAGGGATCGTGCTGGCCACTGTCCTTCGTACCTAGTTGATGGTTGGGATAGCAATTAAGCAGTTAACTGTCCATATTCCGGACAGGCTTTAAGTAAAGTAGCCCAAAAAATGTACAATGTTACCCAACTATTACTATTACTATTACTATTACTATTACTATTACTATTACTATTACTATTATTATTACTACTATTACTATTACTATTACTCTTACTATTACTATTACTATTATTATTACTACTATTACTATTACTATTATTATTACTATTATTATTACCCAACTATGACAAAGGTACCGTCTGGCAGGAACACCACGGCCGCGCTGACCTGCCCCTGCCGACTCTCAGCAACCAGCCTCTCCCAGGCCCCTTCGTACTTACCAGGCCAGGAGGTGATGCAGGGCCTGCCAACCTCGCGGATCACCCACCCTTCAAACCGGATGCTTCTCTTCTGGACCTCGGCCTCCGCGGATTCTAGCTCCTGTGCCTCGAAATACATGACCCCCGCTGTCCCGTTATCAAAGGATCCCCCACGCCAGCAGCCGCAGCAGGCCGCCGGCCAGAGGATGAGCGAGGTCCAACAAAAGCCCTGTTGCGCGTGCTGGATCGTCATCCAAACCAATGCCGCAAGGCATAGCAGTCCGACAAGCCAAAAGAAGCTGGAGGCACAGGCCGCGAACTTGTTGTTGTCGTCGCATCCATGCTTGCAAATGAAAAAACTGAAGCAGCATCAGAAGAGGGCCGCCATAAAGGCCAATCCAGCTGCGCCCTCTGGGTGCGGCGGCGGATCAGAAGCGAGAAAAAAAAGTACAAACGGAAACACTGGCAGCATGCATACAAGGCAACACAGGCTCTTGAGTCCTGAAATGAGCGCCGTGTTCTAAGCCTTGTGTGCTTGCCACAGTCGCCGCTGCCGCTCCGATGCGATCGATCGGCGTTTTCTTTCTCTCGCCAGGGATCTTTCGTGGAAGGCGTCCTGGTCTTTCCCACGTGTGCTGACTTCGCAACAATCTTATTACCCCAATATTTATACCCTATAATCCCTATATAACCCGTTTAATCCCTGTAGTTTCCATTTGATTTTCCATTATCCCTATATATTCAGAGGCGCGCAGTGTCCCTTGACGCTCAGAGGTGCTTTGCACTGCCGGCTCCTCGCGCAGCCGGACCTGTGTCAGTTCGTCACCTGACAGAAGCAGTGACTGCTTCGGATGAACCACTTTCCAAGTTGGTTTAGGGTTTAGGGTTTAGGGTTTAGGGTTTAGTTTCTGATTCTGGGTCCTTCACCTCAATGGGCGCCTTTAGGTCGTTGAGCACTGTAACGGCCATGGCGGTAGGAGCCAATGCCCGAAGGCCCTGACTGCGTCACTTTTGCGAGGTGCTGGCTCGGGCCAGGTGGCTCTTGCACCACAGTTGGAAATATAGCTCCCCTTAAGTAGATAGAATATGGGGTATATGGGGATCCGATTATAATATACCCATATATGCCATATTCTATCTACGTAAGGGGGACAATAAGCATCAACTCCAGACACACAAAAAATGCTGAGGTGCCTAGGCCAGTAGGACGGTCTGAAGGCTGACATGCGCACATTGGGGTCCACTTATCTATCTGAGACCTCCTAAAGGATCCAAAAAATCGAACCCCCCAAAATGTACCAATTACTACATTGGGGAAACTAGGGGATTCTTACGGGTTCCATCTTTTGGATCCTTTAGGGGGTCTGGAAGAGGAAACTACCATATGGATTCGATACAAACATGACTCAGAAACAGTGGCGAGCCTTGTCCATCTCCACGAAGGTCTCGACGTCCTGCTTGTTGCTACTGTTGGGCCCCAATGGCCACCGGTGTAGTCCTGGCTGATCACTTGGTGACCATTTTGCAAGCTTTCCCTGATCTTGAGTTTGTCTAGAGACTTGCCTGTCCGCTACTCCGCTGGCTGATCAAAACGGGCCAGCCTGAAAGGGAAAGTGCTGGATAGGAGCTCAGGCAAATTTTCAGAAAGCTTTCTCACCACAAGCGGAAACTCAGGACAGCCACAGGTCTCGAAAACGCGGCCTCCGTTCTCGCAAGTCTTCTGCTTGGAGAGTTGGAGGCTCAGCTGCTACCTGCTTGGCAACTTGTCTTTGCACCAACGTTCTGCAATCCAGCTTAGACCCGTCCTCCTCGCCGCCTGTGGCGTTGCCAGAGCCTGGCAACATTCCAGCGTTCCTCAACATCAGGATTCCGGCCCCACACGCTCCAAATTCCGACTCTAGAGAACCTTGAGCTTACTGGTAGGTAAGAAAGAAATATAATCCCTGTATCATGCCAATACATACAAATATATGCATATACAAACCAGTTTTTCGTTTGATCCGTACACAATCTATGAGTATCAGCCAGTACGAAAATGAATCAAGATCCGCTGGCAATTATAGAAATGAATTAAAAATCCGATATTGCGCAAATGCTATAAAACAACGTTATTTGCAGTGGTTTCAGCCTCTGGGCAGTTCTTTGGGGGAAGGACCAAATATAGATATATATATATATATATCTATATACATCTCTTACTGCCTCCTAAACCCTAAACCCTAAAAAACCCTAAACCCCACAAAACTTTGATAAACCAGCAACCGGACAGCGCATGCAATGCTCTGAGACGTCTGGGCGAGCCAGGCCTGCGGCCGTTGGCCTGCATCTGAATGGTGCTTCAGGGATGTAGACACCTATATAGCATATATATATATGTTTCTACATGTATCTATACATATGTATATATATATATATGCATATGTATATATATATATACATATGTGTATATATATATACATATATACATTTATATATATATATATACACATATATCGGCGCATGTATGCATAGAGATATATATATATATATACATATATAAAACTGTGTGTACCTGTGAGGGGTGAGGGCATTTAGCGATATATTATATGTGCATATGTACATGCTGACTCCTGTGATGACCATAGCAAATAGCGGAAAGGTATGGGCACACGATAAGGATGGACCCAGACGTTGAGGAACTTGAACTGTTTAGCTACAAGAAGTACCCCATGATTCACTATATATCCATAGTATGTTAACTCACACTAAATCCCTGCCTACATACACATGGTATGGGAACTTATATTAAGTTCCTTAACGGCAACCCAGTAAACCCCCACAGCCTAAACCCGCCAATGTCCGTCCTCGGCTCTGGTGAAGCTGGGATTTGCAACTGCGTGCCCGTACCTGCAACCTTCCACGGCAGACAAGGAAAGCCCTTCCCATCTGAGTCCGGTGAATCGCGGTTAGGGTTTAGTGTTTAGGGTTTTAGGGTTTTTAGGGTTTAGGGTTTAGAGTTTTAAGGTTTAGGGCTTTACGGTTTTAGGGTTTAGGGTTTAGGTTTCGGGCCTGGGGTCTGGGCGTTTGGGTTTGTTGTTTAGGCGCTTTGAGGCTTTGTGTGCCAACTCTTGCACCCTACGCACAGAAAATTCCTAACGCTGCACTCGAATATGAATGGTAGTTTCCCAAAATTAGGATCCCCCTTATATACCCCAATAAATTATACTCCTGATTATGGGGAACTCACAAGGGCTTCCTCGACCTTAATCCCGAAACCCTAATCCCTAAACCCTAATCCCTTAACCCAAAGCCCTGAACCCAAAGCTCTAAACCCAAAGCCCTATATCTAACCCCTAAACCTAAAGCCCTACATCTAACCCCTAAACCTAAAGTCCTATTTCTAACACCTGGACCCCCAAACCTAAAGCCCTATATCTAACCCCTAAACCTAAAGCCCTTCAAACCCGAATGAAAATGGCTCGCAGCTGGGAGCCGCACTGGAACTGGCCGGAAGCTTCCCGCATTTATTCTGTTCAGGAAGTCCTGATAGGATTCGAGTTGAGGCTTTAAGGTTTAGGGTTTAAGGTTCAGGGTTTAAGGTTTAAGGTTAAGGGTTAAAGGTTTAGGGCTTAGGGTTAAGGGTTCAGGGTCCAGGGTTGAAGGTTGAAGGTTCCGGAGAGGGTTTATGGTCTAGGGGTCAAGGTAACTGGCCAAGAGTCGTGCATGCAGGTAGCCCCCAAAAATGCCCTGTAAAGGCTAGTCTCCATTTGAGAGTTGCACTAAGGAAGATTACAATTTCTTATCAAGTACTGTACGTAAAGAAGTGAGATGATCTTACTGCACAAGAAGGCTGTGCAGCATCCCGATGAAACTCCTGCTGGTTTGGATTCCAGCTTCTGTAGCTTCGGGGAAAGTAGCACCCAAGCTAAACGAAACCCCTAATCAAACCCTCTATAACCCTAAAACCATTATCTAACCCTAAACCCTGAACCCTTATCCCTAAATCCTAGAGAACGCAATAGAAACCTACACCCTAAACCTTATGGAACCCTAAGCCCTATAGAACCCAAAATTCTCAACCCTACAGAACCCTAAACCCTAAACCCTTCTAGGATGGTTTGGGGTAAAGTAATGTAGCAATTGCTGGAAGCAGCAGGCCTGGTCTTGCGCAGAGTTGAGTGCCTCGGCAGGATGAAAGTAGGTTAGGGTGTTAGGGTTTGGGTTTCAGGGTTTAGGGTTGAGTTTAGGGTTCAGGCTTTAGGGTTTAGGCTTTAGGGTTTAGGCTTTAGTTTAGAGCTTAGGGTTGAGGGTTTAGGGTTTAAATTTAAGGTATGGCAAGATGGAACTTCTCGACTTTGCAGGTCCACTCTGTGCCCACCTAAACTTTAATAAAAAAAAAAAGACTGCATAGGGAAAAATCCTTGAATGGTACCCAAAATCAAAAGGACCCATCTGCAATATTCAAAATGAATAGATAACACTGGCCCAAAAAAAACAGCACATGCGTTCCTATTCGATATCCCTACTACCATAGGAGCCGCGGTACGGGGATGTTTTCGGAAACCCTTAACCCTGTATATCTCTATAATAGCCCCTCTATAACCCCTATATTCCCTTTAAAGGTACCCCCTAGTTTTAGGAAACCCTAAACCCTATACATTCCATTCCTATAATAACCCCTATATAAGCCTATATCTCCTTTTAAGGTACCCCTAATTTTAGGAAATCCTAAACCATATACATCCCTATGATAGCCCCTCTATAACCCCTACATTCCCGTTAAAGGTACCTCTAAGGATACCCTGAACCTTATTTTTACATATATATATATATGTATATATCTATCTCTCTCTCTCTATAATTACCCCTTTATATAGCCCATAAACCCTAAACCCTACACCCTAAACCCTAAACCCTACATTCCCTTTTTAGGTACCTCTAACTTTGAGAAACCGCCATAGGCCGGCTTTCCCAGCCTCCTCTTGAGGCGTCAAGCGGTGCAGCAGCCATGCCCATGCCTACCGTGCTAAGGATGTTAGGGCTTGGGGTTTAGGGTTTCTTGAGTTTGGAGTTTCTTGAGTTTAGGATCTCTTGGGTTTAGGGTTTAGGGTTTAGGATGCAAGGTTTAAGGTTTAGGTAGTCTCTAGGATGTTCGGATGGAGAATTTCTCTGGACCCCTTTTTTGGCGGTCCCTGCTCTAAGTATCTTAATGCCTTGAGTAAACCAGAGGGGCACCCTTTACGAAACATGCCTAGAGATCCAGGTCTAGGGTTGAAGGTCCATAACCATAGCACTATAGCTTTAGCACTATGCAGACACGGCTATATCAAAGTCCCTTCTTGCTAGGTCTGTGCATGAGGATTGCATTCTTTGGGAGGGCTGCATGTATGCAGACTATGTCCTGGCACATACCCATATCCATTGCAACAACCGTGATCGCAACAGTAGCACCAGAACAAAAATCACTTACAATCGATGCAGCGGCAAGCAGAGGCCACAAGGCAGAGAACACCAGAACAAGCCTCGCGGAACATGGTTGCGCCAAGCCGGCAACACGCACGGCTTACAAGGGAATCGCCTGCTGTGTGAATGAATTATTGAACCTATGGGTGGGGCTTGGTGCCGTACCTGCTTGCAATATCTGAACACATGGAGCCGGACAGCTTCGTCATACCAGTGTATGGCGCCCTCATACCCCGATCGTGTGTCAGCCAATGCGTGGAGGGTCGATGAAAGCTGCAGAGAAAGGAAAGAAGAGAAGAGCAAGAAATAGGGCCATCGAGAAGAGCAACCTTGTGCACGAATTGTCGTGGCCGCTTTTCAACTCGCATCCAGGATCCACAAGCTCACATGGTCTTTGCATGTCGAGCAGGACCTCTGCACCACTTCTGACAGGCACACGGGCGCAAGCTGATTCTTGCGTGATTCTTTCTCAGCTCCTGCTAACAATGTATAACAAGAAGTGGCGCAAAACAAGGCACTATCGCAGAAGCGCGCTCAGTGACCTCCCGCCAGCCATCGGCTGAAGGAGATGTAATTCTGACAGGCAGGTTTTTCAGGATTCCAACTGGCTAACTGAATCATATGCTCGCGACCTTGTTGGCTGGATCCAGCTCAAGCGCTGCTGCCAACATTTCCTGCAAGCAACGCGGTTCTCACAGACTAGAAACATGCGAGCCACTTTAACTTGTGACCCCAATACGCTATAGTCCTTATCATTGGGACCCCAATATACTATAAGCCTTATTATCATATACTATACTCCTTACTAGTATTGTTACTTGACTTCATGCTGGGCCTTGGCCATTTGCACATTCCCAGCATGCGCCTCCGGCATTGAAGGCTAAAGGGTGTCACGTACACACATATGAGCTACGGAATTTAGGTTGGGGGGACCTATAGGGGAATACATAGGGTTTTGGGGGGGGCCCTATTAAGGAATATACTAGAACTTTAGTCCAGGGCTCATAGAATTCTCCACATAGATCAACGAAAGGCAGTCGGGCGGGTTGCTTGTCCCTAGTGTGTAGCTGGGAAGGGGGAATGGTTTCTAGTAGACTGAGGGATCGAGCATACCCGGGACATATCTATATATGGGGATTTCCCAAAATTAGGGTACCTTTTTGGGGGGTCCCATAAGAAGGACTATAATATTTTGGGGTCTATATTGGGGTCCCCTTATTTTGGGAAATTGCCCTATATATTTACATATATATATATATTGCTTTAGGAGGTGTATTCCCCGGCGACCTAACGATGGAAGTTCACTTTAAAAGTGTAATGAAGCTTCCCCCCTTCATAGTGAACCCTTTTGAGAGAGAGAGAAGAGAGAGAGAGAGAGATAGATTATCCCCATATAACCCCAATATACCCTATTATAGTAGTTTCCATTTTCCTTTCCATTATCCCCATATAACCCCAATAGTACCCTATGGGGATCCATCCCATTGTTCCCTACTGAATTTAAGTTCCTTAAATCCCTATCTTCCCCCAGTTTCCATTTCATTTTCCATGTTCTTTTCCATTTGATTCTTCATTATAGGGGGATAATATCCCTAAACCCTAAACCCTAAACCCCCCTACTTAGCACCATGTAGTTGACTCTCAAGATGACATTGTAACTCATCGGGCGCAAGGATCCCCCCAAGACCGCACCGAGGTTCAAGGAAAAAGCCTAAATGGGGGTTTCCCAAAATTAGGAGTGCCCTTTTGGGGGGTCCCTATAATAAGGACTATAGTATATTGGGGTCTATATTGGGGTACCCTAATTTTGGGAAACTACCAAATGCCATGAAGGATTGCAGAACCCCAGCATGAACCCGCCAAAAACCCCGTAAATCCACCAGCCCTAGATCCTCTGTTGTTACTTTGACACCTCAGAAAAGGGACTTTCTCAATACAGTCGCAACATAATCTCTGAAGGAGCACATCCCTCGGCTCCTCCCAGCACCCTTGACCCTGAGATCTAAGTCGTAAACAATCTAATCCTAAACCCTAAACCCTAAGTCCTAAGCGCAAGCCTAAACCCTAAAACGAGAGCCCTAGGTCCCAAAACCCTGAGAAGAAAACCTGGTGCTTAAGTGAGAGTGGGGCAGTGGATCCCTGTAATACTCCCTATGTAATCACCGTACATACCCCCCCAGTGGTACCTATACTCACTCGCCCAAACCCTAAATCCACTGCCCCACTCTCCCACTAAGAACCATTAATTCTATTAGGCTGTCTACATAATCCCCATACATACCCGCACAATGGTACCCATATTCACTCTCCCACTCGACCAGTAGGCTTAATGCCTCCAGCTGCGCCAAGTTGGCTAGGCAGCCATGCTGCGAGCCATCGACGGTGACCGCTTTCTGGTAGGCGCCTCGGGCCTGTGCTTTAGGGTTTAGGATTCAGGTTCTAGGGGTTAGGGTTTAGTGTGTGATGAAGGTATTTCAAAGTTTCGGGGCTAAGGCTTAGGGTCACACTAGGGGTTTAGGGAGCTTCAGTCAAGAGGATTTTGGCAGTTTGAGGGCTTCTGTTGAGATTCTCTTTGACCTTTATGGAGTGAAATTCGCAGGGATGAGGGCTTCAGGCTTCAGGATCTTGACGCGATTTAGGATTTGGTAGTTTTTCCAAAATAAGGGGACCCAAATATAGACCCCGACATACTATAGTCCTTATTATTGGGACCCCAAATGGTACCCCTAATTTTGGGAAACCCCCATTTAGGGTTTTAGGATTTAGGACTTAGGGGACTCCGCTCAAGGCGGTTTAGGCCCCATAAGCCATGCAATAACCGCACTTATGCCCCTTCATGAACTACTTGCTAAGTCCCCTGACTCTCCAGGTAGGCTGCGTAGTCTCTTGATATAGGTTTTTGGTTTGCGGGGATTAAGACATGGAAAAATCTGGAAGATCAAGGGCCCCGAATGGAAGAGCCACCAGCACTATTTGAGCACATGCCCACACGAAGACACAATCTAGGTAGGCATTTTGCAAAACACGAGTGTTGTCAAGAATTAATGATCACAAGGCACCATAGTAGATTTCCTGATAATGAGTTGGAGTTTCCCTACATGGGATAAAATGCTCGTATCGATCTTTCCATCCCCTAGCCCAGACCCCAAAATCAAAACTCTACACCCGGAACCCCCAAACTCTTTAGCCAGCCTTCTCGAAGTTCTTCTGCCGCTGGTGAAACTGTCCGATTCGAGCCCATGCCCGCGAAGTCCTTGCCGGGCTGGAGACAAACGGAAAATCCTGTTTGGCACCCATTGGGTTATGCAGGGATTATGAAGGGATTAAGGAAATTGGTGCCAGGGCTTGAGTGATTGCCAGGAGTTCATCAGAATTACGGTTCTTCCTTTGGGGCCCTGTAACTAAGATTCTGTTCCTTGGGGGGCAACCCAAATGCTGACCTACTCCGTCTTGGAGATGTAAAGAACTCAACATGTACTTGCGAATCCTGTATTGATGCAAGCACTTTATTTTCTGCTTGTCGCTAGTCCAACTCTTGGAGGCCTTGAACACTATTATAGTAATAGTAATAAAAGTCAGAGTGATAATAATAGTAATAGTAATTGTAATTGTAATTGTAACAATACAAAACGTACAATCCCCCCTAACTTTTCCGCAACAGGTCAGCTGTCCTAGGTTCGGGCTTTGAATGGTTTGGATTCACAGTTTGCGGCACTTCTCTGTCCAGCAGGGGCCTCGAGTCTTCCCCTCTCAATCACAAGCCTTGGATGTATGGCTGTTGCTTTTTCCTTCTTCATCTTCCAACCAAAAAGCACCTTTGCATAGCTGGGGCTCAACCTTTCACAGTTCTCTGGTGCGGGAGTTGCATACGTAATGTAGTGTAATGTAATGTAATGTAATGTAATGTAGTGTAATGTAGGGTAATGTAAGGCAATGTATATGTATATGTATATGTATATGTGTATGTATACGTATGGATGAATGTATGTGTATGTGTGTATATGTGTGTATATGTGTGTATATGTGTGTATATGTATGTGCATGTGCATGTGCATGTGTATGTGTATGTGTATGTATGTGTATATATATATATATGTATATGTATATGTATATGTATACGTATGTGTATGTGTATGTGTATGTGTATGCATATGTTATCATGTGTTTATGTACGTGTATATAAATATATGTATATGTAGGTGTAGGTGTACATACGCGTATGAACATACATGTATATATATACATACACACACAATCCCACTCATCCAACACTACATGCTCCGCATGCCCGAGGCGGCGACTGCTGGTTATCAGAAGCACGCTCCAGGCTCTTGAGCAATTCCTGCGAGGCAAGGTCCGCTTCTGCGCCTTCTGGTTTAGGGTGTAGGGCTTAGGTCAAGTTCGGGTCTAGGGTTTAGGGTTTAGGGGGTTTAGGGCTTAGGTCAAGTTCTGGCTCCAAAGCCCAGGGTTATCCTGCTGGTGCTTAAGGGAGAGTCATGCAGTGGATCCTTGTAATATTCCCAGATTATCCCTATATGTCCCCCTATAATGCCCAATAAAGATCCCCATACTCATACTCCCTGCATAATCCCTGTATGATATATTGCCTTGTTCCCTATTAAGAACCACTAAGTTTCAAGCTGCCAAAATCTGCTGCGAGGACATGTCATCCTCAGAAGGCGGCACTTAGCATGTCCTGGCCTTCAGCAGCATACTACAGATTTTAAGGGGAGTCTAGATCTGCCTACTAAGGATTATATGAACCCAAAATTAGGGATATTATCCCCAATGTAATGGAGAATGGAATGGAAAAGAAAATGGACAATGAAATTGAAACTGGGATTATATAAGCGTTTACAGGGGTTATAGTCCAAACTCCTAGCATCCCCCTTTACAAGCCCCCTATACTACTCCGCTATATACTTCCCTATATAACCCCCTTTTAAGGAGTTTAGACTATAGTTTGGGTACTGCCCCCACCCAGTAACAGTCTATATTAGGGGTCCTATTAAGGGCCATATATAACCATATTATACTTATTTTCCAACTGTTACTGAGGGGGGGCAGTACCCAAACTATAGTACAAAAAGTATTCGCAAACCCTGAGCCCTAAACCCTAAACCCTAAACCCCTGGCCTCTGGCACATCTTCGCAGAAGGGCATGGACAACATGGACATGGGCGTGCGAGCACTACTGCGTGAGGATGGCGATGGGCCTCAAATCTGACTTGCAGTTGATCTAGGGTTTAGGGCTTAGGGTTGAGGGTTTAGGGTTGAGGGCTTAGGGCTTAGGGTTGAGGTCTTAGGGTTTAGGGCTTAGGGTTGAGGGCTTAGGGCTTAGGGCTTAGGGTTGAGGGCTTAGGATTGAGGGCTTAGGATTGAGGGCTTAGGGTTTTGGATTTAGGGTTTTGGGTTTAAGGCGTGGGGTTTAGGGCTTTTGGTTTAGGGTTTTGGGTTTAAGGCGTGGGGTTTAGGGTATGGTTCTGCTTCTAAGAGTCAAGGTCTCCAAGTCGCTTCTGAATTTCGATTCAAGTCCCAATCATCGGGGACGTATTCTAGTAAACCTTTGTGATGCCCAAAATCCCGCGGTTTAGGGTCTAGGGTTTAGGGGATTTAGGGTTTAGGGGGTTTAGGGTTTAGGGGTTTAGGGTTTAGGGGTTTAGGGTTTAGGGTTAACATACCCAAGCCTTACTATTGGATAGTAGGAAATTCGGTAATATAATCCGCATAGAATCCCTGTGCAATACCTTCCCTTGTTCCCTACTAACCCCCAAGCAACCAAGGTGTCTCAGGGTGCCACCGGCCGGACTATGCGATCTTTTCAGCTCGGATCTGAAATCCTGGCTCTTCACTTAGGGGTACCTACTATAATGGAGAATCAAATGGAAAAAAAATGGAAAATGAAATGGAAACCGGGATTATATAGAGGATTATACAGGCTTTAGGGTTTCCGAAAATTGGGGGTACCATTTTTGGGAAGTCCCAATACTAAGGATTCGAGTATTTAGGGGTCTATATCGGGGCTCCCTATTATGGGAAACTACCATGTGCTTACTCCTTGGGAATGAAGCAAGGGATCATAGGAGTACTTCTGGAGACTATATGGTAGTTTCCCAAAA
>CAJNIZ010021469.1:39462-53964 GCA_905231905.1 Symbiodinium pilosum
ATCATGAATGACTTTGACAGCGCCCCTACTACTACTACTACTACTATTACTACTACTACTACTACTACTCCTACTACTACTCCTACTACTACTACTACTACTACTACTACTTCTACTTCTACTTCTACTACTCCCCCTCCTACTCCTACTGCCGCTACTACTACGATGATTCCTGCTATCATTACTATCATTCCTTCTATAATGCTTGTTGCTATTATCATTACTACTAGTATTCCTATTAACACTATTATGACTGTCAGTACTACCATTTCAACTGTTTTTACCATTAAGAACGGCGATTTTCTCAAGGCGACCGGATTACAATCAAACCCTCCATAATCCCAGCAAAAAATGACATGAATATTAATGATAACAGTGATATGAAAAGAAACAATACTGACAATAATCATAGTTAGTCATAATACTAATTTTTATGGTAGTTTCCAGCTCATATTCCATTGCATTTTCCATCTCATCTCCATCATACCCAAACTCTAGACTCTACACCCTAAACTCTAAACCCTAAACTAAAGACCCTAAATCCCAAACTCTAGAATCTAAACCCTAAACTCGAGACCCTAACCCCTCAACTCTAAACACGCAACTAAAGACCTTAAACCCTAAACCCTAAACTCGACCCAAAACCCTAAGTTCTAAACCCTAAGCTAAAGACCCTAGACGCTAGACCCTAAACTCTCGACCCTAAACCCTGAACTCTGAACCCTAAACTCTAGACCCTGAACCCCCAAACCCTACGGTGCCCACTGGGGCCGCTGCCGTCCCAGATGCCGGCCAGACTGCCGTGTGCTTCACGGGCTCTTTGGCCGGAGCAGGCCTGCGGTTGAGGAAGTTGGTTTTTTTGGTAGAATTAACCTTTTGGGTTAAATTGGGGTTAAATTGGGATAATGGAAAATAAACTGGAAACTACTATAATGGGATATATTAGGGTTATATTAGTGGAAATCCGAGGTGGGGTGTAGGGTTGAGGGTTTAGGGTTGAGGGTTTGGGGTTTAGGGCTTTGGGTTAAGGGTTTGGGGTTTGAGGTTTGGGGTTTGGGGTTTCAGTCTGAAGGCGAAAGGTTGAGGAATTCCGGATTAAGGGTTTGGGGGTTTGGGTTTGGGATCCAGAGCAGGGTTTAATGTTTGGGGGTTTATGGTCTAGAGCCTGGGTTTTGCGTGCAGGGATTCAAGGTGTAGGTTTTTGGATTTAGGGTCTAGGGATTTAAGGATTAAGGTTTGAGTTGATTTAGGTTTTAGAGCTATTCCCTTCTCCCTAACATGTGTTCACAAGTTTTAGGGGTACTTGTTTTTCAGGTGTGCAGGGTGCGGAATTTGGGGCGAAAGGAAGTGCTCTTGCCAGATAATCACTATCAGTAGTACTACTACTCCTGTCTTAATATTCCTAGTACTGCGACTATGATGATCTTGCAAGCTCTGGAGGTATCTCCATTTTCAGGTTGCTCGCGGCACTAGGAACACACAATCAGCTGAGCCCGTTGTAATGTACCGGGATGCATGGAGCTGAGGAACAGCTTACTCTGTTTCGAGCTGATCTGGCTGGCTTGTCATCCCTTCCCCCAAGAATGAACCAAACCGCCGCTAATAGGAGATGCTCCCAAAACCAAACCATGGTTAATGATTGTTATTTGTTGTGGGAATGTAAACCCTAAGCCCTAAACCTTAAACCTTAAACCCTAAACCCTAAACCCCTAAGTAGGGGAGCGGAGCGGTTCACTATCCACGGGAACTTTGCTACCTCGAGACCACGCCACTGGCCCAAAAAAGGTTGGGAGGCCATCTCGGGGGACAACGCGCGATAATTCTAAACCCTAAACCCTAAATAGTGTAGGGTTTAGGGTTTTTTTTACAACGGCTTTAGGGTTTAGGGTTTAGGGTTTAGGGGCTAAAACCTAAACCTTAAACCCTACCTTACACCATAGCAACCATAGGTGTTGCTCGTCACCTTCATGGCTCAGGGTTCCAGGCTTATAGTTGGATAATATTGGGAGAATGGAAAAGACAATGGAAACTACTATAATATATTGGGGTAATAATAATGGAGAATCAAATGGAAAATAAAATGGAAAATGGAAACTTCAAGATCTTGGGCTGCGGCTTGAAGACTTTGGGTTTGGCGTGTACGGTTTTGGGCTTATCGCGAGATGCAGAGGCTTTGTGAGAAGCAAGATTTGTCCGTATGTAGCTCACAAACGGACACCCCTTGGACACACAAAACACCTCATAAGCCCGGAAAACACTGACGCCAATCATAACCAAATGCCCAACCTCACAATCCCTGCGATTCCTCATTCATGCCTGCAGTCTCTACTATGCTGTACAACTCGTGGAAAGCAACCGGCGTAAAAGCCCTCACGTGACCCTAAAAACTATTCCTGCAGTTGTTAACTTTTCGTAAATCAAAATCCTGCATCACACTAAGTATACTGTACTGCTATACTCTCCGGGTTTAGGTATATCATCCGGAAGTCCGCCCCTAAGCCCTCGAACCCTGAAGCCTAAATTCCAAACCTGAACCCTAAACTGGGGAAGCCTAAACTACAAAACCCCAAACCCTGAACAAACACCAAAGAAACTACACCCCAAAACCTGAAGCCCAAGCTCCTTTGAGGGCCTTAAACCCTAAACCTTAAACCCTCCTAACTCAGGTGCCGGCGGTGTGGCAGGGACGGACTTGGAGGCACCAGCAGTCTGGTCGCTTCTCCGCTGAGTCCTCATGTTGGCAGACTGGGGGTTTAGGGTTTAGGGTTAGGGTTTAAGGGGAAATGGACTTTTGCGTCTGCACGAGCCCGGCTCATTCGAGCCTTCCCAACATCGAGCTACATGAGAGTTACCTCGTACAGGCGGGGTTTAGGGATGCTTAGGAGTCAGAATCAAGTTGTTCAGCCCACTTGGCATTTCTGGTTTAAGTTTCCGGGCTAAGGCTTTAAGACTAAACCCTAAACCTTAAACCTTGGGGTTCAGGGTTCCAGATCTAGGCTTTCAGGTTCTGCGTTGCGGGTTCAGGATTTAATGTTTTGAGGCCTATATTCTATTGGGTCACCCTACCGTTCCGAATGAAAGCCCATACTACAGAAACAACCCCCAGCCTTACATCCTACTGCAGAACCCTTACGGGATTGATGTTCAACTCGCAATTATAAAGACCCCGCTTGGTTGATCAATGACATGTTCTGATTGCAGGGGATCTTATAATTGCGCTTCAGGACTGGAATGTTGATACTTAATATGGGGGTTTCCCCAAATTAGGGGTACCTTTTTGAGGGATCCCATAATAGGGATTATGATATGTTGGGGTCCATATTGGGGTCCCCCTATTTTGGGAAACTACCAAATTGTTAGGTAAAAATTACTTCTCTTGTGACCATAGTCATAGCCTAATGGCGACAACGCTGATCACTGCTGCCGTCTGACACATCTACTGCCATCACGCGTACCATGATTCAGACTACTTCCAGCTGCAACCTCAAGATGCACTTCCTGCATCTCATTCCAGCTTGCCACCGTGAATGCATTCCATGACTACAATGGAAACACTTTTAGAAGCAACCGCACGGCCATTTCGCATCGGCTGCTTTTTCTAGGGGATCCTCTTTAAAGAAAACAAGCTTTCGCAGAGTGCCAGCTGAGCAGATTCTTTTCTCCTCCTGCGATCTTCACAAGTCGGAGCTGCTTCTGACGGGCAGCAGCTGAGCTGCTGCTCTTTCGTATTGAGAAGCTTAGCGCTTGCATGTGCATTAACAAGGATGGTTGCCGAGCCGAAGGGCTTAGATCAACAGATGCTGGCATATGAGCTGTGACGAACCTTTTGCCCTGCACGCCGGGAATAAGCTAAGCATGAATGCCGACAAAAATGAAAGTTGTCGTGTTTTACTTGAGAACAGTTTCGTGCTTTGGTCTCCAAAACGGAGTGGACTAGATAGCGCTGGATGATCTGAGGAACCGCTGTCTGAAGACATCACGTTATATTGAAAGTCCCTACTGTGCAAGTGTGCAAGCACTCCGCGTACCATGAAGAAATATTTCGTTAAAAGCATTCGGACATGTTGCCTTTCGATGCTAGGGGAACTTCTACCTGGCAACTGCTAGAAAGAACAGGCGAGAAAAGACTTTACCCACAGGTGCGAGTAAGAGGGACTTCGTGACTTACTCTGAAGAGCCAGACAGACATCATCATAGGACAGGCTTCCCTAAACCCCTAAACCCTAGAGCGCTTAACCCCTTAACACTGAACCCTAAACCCCTACCCGGCGCCCATCCGATTCAAAGTCTTCTGTTACAAGTTCTCCGCTACCGCTCTCCTCTGGGATGCGAGACCGAGAACCAGAACGGAAACGGATGTCGGTATAACTATTACTTTTATGATGATGACTAGTATCATCGTTATCTGTATTCCTATTAGTCTTATTGTTATCATTACTAATTAATTACTACGCTTATTACTATCATTACTTACAATCATTATTCCCATTTTTCTTGTGCAACCAAAGGAAGCTGAAGGATTGAAAGGTCTAGTTTTCACAGCTCGGAGTTGTTCCAAGATGCAAAAAACTTGAAAGAACCACCAATTGCCAGTCCTGCCGATTGAGCAGTGCCAGCGCCCTGTACATCTTGCGCGCTTGGAAACTGCAGGAAGATTGACCAAGAATCCACAGCTGTCTTTGATCCGTAGCTACCTGGCATTCCTCTCAGACTCCCTCTGCTCATACATGGTCTTGATGCCTTCGCAGCCACAGCGAACAAACTGAACAACTTGAAGGCAGATTTGAACGATTTCCCAAAATTAGGGATACCTTTATGGGGCCGCAAAAACAAGGAAAATTGCATTTTGGAGTCTATATTGAGTCCCTCCCTATTTTGGGAAACCCTTACTGATCCGTTTTGGCCGTGACTTGTCCTGGCCGCTCCACTAAACCCTGAACCCTAAACCCATAGTCGCATCAGCAAGCCATCTTCAGAGTCTCCCCTGCAATCTCCCCTACTTCAAGAAGCTACGCCACGGGGTTTAGGGTTTTGATCCTGCTTCCACAATCCCAGAACCCCCCACCCCACCCCCGCACAAGCTCCTCACCCTACATCCTCATCCTAAACCTTTAAACCCTACACCCTAAACTGTATACATAACCCCATAAACCCCTTTATCCCCGGTAAGAATACCCCTACAACCTAAACTCTAAACCCCAAACCCACAGGTCAGCAAACCTTGCCGCCGAGTTGCTACTCAGCAGCTCGTCTGCAAGCCGTTGCACACGCTCCTGTGTAAGGCCCCCTTTAAGGGGGTGACGTATAGCAGTTTCTCTAAATAGGGGGACCCCAACATTTAGGGTTTAGGGTCTAGTGAAAAGAGTGACCTGTGAACTGAACCCTGGACTAGAGTTATATTCCTTGAAGCTGCCCCATAAGCCCCTTTACATCCCCCTCTAGGTCCCCCCAACCCACCTTCGGTCCGTAGCTCATGTAATGTCGAGGGTTTCGGCTTAGGCTTTGCGATTAGGACAGGATTAGTAATTTGTGGGCTTTCAAGCCTGTTGGTTGTTACTCCTATTTATGTCCCTTACAGTTGGTACATTTCACAGATTCCGAAGGGCTCTGCAGTACAAATCTAATGCTTTTGTAATTCTAACGAATGAAGCAAATCAGGGGAACGACAAGGATTCGGATGCTAGGGGAGCGTGTCTATCATCTGTTTCATGAGAATAGGTTGGACATCAAGGATGTGTTTTGAAATCCAAGAATCTTTGCTCTGAGAGATCCTAGCACTAGCGTAAACATCAGTAAACAAGAAGCCAACATCAACCATAGAAACCAAGATAGCGAAATGTCCGTGATATGTTAGTATTCTAAATGGTTCAGGGCTTGACAGTGCTTATGAGGACCTGTGAGGGAATCTTATAGGGTACATTTTGACAAACTCCCATGAGCATGTTGCAGAGGTTTGTATTGTGAGCAACTGCAGAAGCAAAGTCATTTCATGAAGGGTTGTCGTGAATGCTATCGACTGCCACTGCGACCGCTACTGCCACCACCACCACCACCACCACCATCACCACCACCACCACCACCACCACCACCATCACCAGCACCACCACCACCACCACCACCACCACCACCATCACCGCCACCGCCACCGCCACCGCCACCGCCACCGCCACCGCCACCACCACCACCACCACCATGACCACCTCCACCACCACCACCACGCTGGCACCACCTGCACCACAAGCCACTACCACCCGCTACTGGTACTATTTCAACCGCTTATGACTGAATGCTTTCCTTGCCTCGCGCAACTTCACCACCATTTCAAGTCCATGGCGATGCGACCTCGTTAGGTGCGCCAGTATGATAATCTCAGTGTCGATTGCTGTAAGAAGTATACTTACGCACGCACGAGACAAACACTGCTAAGAGTTGCAGCAGTATCAGCATTGCTCAGGTTAGGTGTAACCTGTGTAAACAATGACCACAAGAAATGAGGCTAGTTATATATCAGAGTGCCTATCTTTTCCTGCGAGACTGCGAGACCACTAGAACTGGGTTGGGGCCTCCCCCCAAAGCAGTGCTTTCAAACAAGTTGCTTCAGCGTCTCCTGGTTTCGCTCAACCGACCTCAGGCTCAACAAGGCCTACCGGGAAGCCGCGATGGGTCACTTATGGGCATACAACTACAAGCAGAACAAGAGCCGTCGCAAAGGCAGTAGTAATAGTACTGGTACTACTAGTAGCACATCTAACGTGAAATTGAAGATCCTTCTAGGACTAGATCATGGGTTTGCAAATGCAGGATATGTATGGATTGTGACCAGGACTGCAGAGGAGGTTGCTCACATGTTGGTCCCTCCTGCGACGTCTTCGCACTATGGCCCCAGTTCACATGGATTCCCAACAAAGAAGGGATTTCAGCTTTGACACCCTACACCGTGAACATCTAAACCCTAAACCCTAAACCCTACTGCAGCCAAAAGGCTCTTGCAGATTCTTGAAGCGACTGGTCAGTGAGTTGACCGACGGCGGCCTCAAAAGGCCACTCTGCCATGCCACAGCTGAAGGTGTGTAGGGTTTATTCGGTTTGCAGGGCTGATAGCGCTTACAGGGATCTATTGAGTTTGCAGGGTTTTGAGGGTTTACAGGGTTGAGAAAGTTGAAAGGGTTTGCAGGGTTTCCCAGAATAGGAGGCCCTAGTGATGCACCGGGATGACGGGGGAGCCCTTCATGGATCCCTTCTGGGCGATTATGGGAAACTTTCAGATTAAACAGTCAACACCATCTCGTTTAGAACTTGCCCAGGCATTGAGGCCTTAACCGGAGGACCTGAAAAATCAAAGAACGAATCGGAAACCAACAGCCCGCCAACAAATGGCTCTTATGGTTGCGATTTGCAACCTATACATCAGCAGTGCGTGCTGCTCTGTATCCCTTGCGGGAGCAATCACAAGCTTGCCCTCCTGCCTGGAGCTTCTCCTGCTCGTTCCTGCAGCGTGCCAGTTCATTGTCAGTCAGCACTACACAAGCCCCAAGCCCCGCGAGAGGGAAAGAATGTGGCACGCCCAAGCTCCTTGGGAAAGCGCCGACTTCGGCCGCCTCAGAAACCAGGCTTGCCAGTACTTGCTTCGTGGTTGCCGCCCTGCTAGGCTCCCGTGCGAAACCGACGAGGCCGGACGGGATGGCCTCAGATTGAGAACTGTATATATTAGGGTTATATTGGGATAATTGAACATAAATGGAAACTACTACAGTATACTGGGGATATACAGGGATGATGAAAAAGAAAATGGAAGCTACTGTATAAGCTTCGCTTGCGAGACTTCATGAGGAAGAACATCCAGGAGCCGCTGATCTTAGCTCGGTCTCACGCCATGTAGTCGAAGCCGAGATTGGACGAGGCGCGCCCCTCATCAGGCTGAAATCGTATCAAATCGTAGTATTCAATGCTTGATCGCACTTGATACCGTTCATACATGTTACTAAGTCCAAGATTGCCTTTTCTGGTCTCCACCAAGATGTGCGATCCCAGGCTTGGAAATTCCAGCAGACTGAGGCCTTGCCAAAGCACGAGCAAAGCCATTGGCATGCCAGGCTTCTCCCCCTACTCCAGGCCTCACCGCGCCATCATCGGTCGCTACTTGACTCCCAGCTTCAGCATCTCCCCTGCATGGGAGTGATGCTAGTCTTAACAGCGCATATCCTATCAACAACATGATGATCATCCAGCCAGGTTTGGCACTACACACCGGGAGCACTGCACAACGGAGGCTGCGCGGTGAGCTCTCAAATTTAGGGACCCATGTGAGCTATAGTCTAAGCTCCTAGTATCCCCCTCAATAACCCCCAAAATACTCCCATAAATAATCCGCGAACCCCCTTTAAGGAGTTTAAATCATGGTATATGTCTTTGGAGGGGGCTCCTTCTCACGCTCACGAACACAGACATGGAAAAGTCTCTGCTCTACTACCCCTATTACCATACCTGTCAATGTGGCCACTATGAATACTATTGTTGCTTTTGCTTCATCAAAGCTATTCTTACTTTCTTTCTATTATTTCTATTATTGAAGTTCTTACTATGGCTACTATTTACTACTTTTCAACTGTGTTCCATCAAGATCAGTATGAGTTAATACTATTGGCTACGATTGTTACCAGTGTTGCTTGCTAGTATAGTTACTACTCTCACTCTTTTGGCTTTCATCACCTACACCAATATTGCTACCAAGGATGACACGGCCTCACGTCAGGGTCCTGCTGGCGGCGCTTGTCCTTCCAAGCCAGCAAATACACAGCACGCAAATATCCTGTCTGACTCATAATTAGCAACCCCTCCTTTTTGAGGACGATGCCGGAGGTTGCGAAATCTATGATGTTATAAGCTGGGCGCCAGATCTTATACTTCAATGGTCTCTGAATGAAGAAATAAGAGTGGGCTACTGTTTTCAAGGGTTAGATCTGCATGCCATACGTTGGAAGGCAGGCGGCGACCCATTTGACTCAAGTTTGGCGCTTGTGGCGCGGACAGTATTTTTTTGCAGCAAAACCCGGTGTTTTTAATATGTCTTCAAAGTCTGGTCTCGTCTTTTGCCCTCTTGGGCAAGTAATTCTGCAATGCATTCCATGCAAAACAGAGTTGGTAGGTCCTTACAATTACAAAGCTCCCTGGCGCCCTGTAAGGACCACTATGGACCTCTAACAGCTGACGAAGTCACAAAAATGCGCAGATTAGAAACAATGTGGGGAACTTGCCGGTGTCTCAAAACCAACACTAGCCAAATATGATATAGCATAACACAATACGATATAGATGTATAATAAAAGATGAGATGATATAAGTCTATGCCTGACTCCCAGGAAGCCTTCGCATCGTCAACCTTGGCCTTGGAAACGGCAGCCTTTTGCATGGCCGCACCTGAAGTGCAATATGGCAACCTGTGAGTTCAGAGTTTTGGGCTTAAAGTGAACAAATCCAACAGACTTAACATTTACACTGTTTCCATCAATACTGTTATTACCACCATCACCATTACTGCTAGTCTTACTATCATTACTGTGGCTGCGACTGAAGAAAGCTCTTATTGCTATTACTGTAAATAAGGATCGAAAAAATTCTTCTGCTTAGTTGGAAATTGGGGGAATGGCTTAAGTTTTAGGAAATCATACGAGTACTATGGATTGTAGAGGACCTTCTTCGGGGATCCATGCCCCCATTCGCGACTAAACATCCGTGTGCAAAACAGGGCCCCCGCCCATCCAGCGAGAATTGCGCTGAATCTCTCCTAACCGGTTTTGACAGCTTTGAGACATCGACAGCGCCAAAAAAGAATCTACCCCAAAACTTGCCTCTGGTTAGCAAGGAATGAAGGAATGGATCCTGGTAGTACTCCCTTTAAGCACCCAATGACATGGTAGTTTCGTTTATCTTTTGCTATCCTTGATTCTCTACTAACGAGAGGCAAGCAAAAACACTTTTCAGGTCAAGCCACGACATTTCTCGTTGAGACTGATGCCTTCGGGCTCCGCATCCTGTGGAGACTGCACGCATGCTAACAATAGTCATTTGCGTAATGGCAGGAATGAGATTGACGTTGCAATCATAACAATTATGTCACGTGTTTGTTGTACCCTGTCACATCAATACGTGATCCTGAAGGTGGCCCCTTAGAAGCCGTTTAGAATCCTCATAAATCCGTGGGGTCGTGAAAGCTACCGCTATGTCAAGAAAGTCCGGCTATCAGGACATCCAGGCCGAAACGACAGCTGCCTCCTCCACAACTTGGTTCGCTGCATTTGTCAATGCCTTGACCAACAGCGAGGATTTGCAGATGGTTTGGAATTGAGGTTGAGAGTCCAGGGCAAGTAAGAAAGACTGCAAAAGCAAAAATGACAGTGTAAAACTTGGAAGCGAGTATGAAAATTGCAATAGTTATTATAAAGGCCGCATGAACAACAGCCATCATTGCTGCCAGGAACATAAACCCTCAACCCTACGCCCAAGTCATTAATAGCAACCTGCTCCGCAAAGGGAACCTTCCATGTTCTTGAGCCGTTCTATGGTAGGTTGGCAAAATTAGGGGTATGATACAGGAGTATACTTTAGGGTTTAGACAATGGAAAAGTAAATGGAAACTACTACAGTATACTGGGTTATACACGGAGAATGAAAAAAAAAGAGGAAACTCCTTTTTAGGGTGTTGGGGCTTAGGGTTTAGGGTTAGCACCCCTTTTCGGGCTACTCAGCACTGGGAACTATCGTATTTTGAGAACCCCAAACAAAGCACCATATTGTCGACAACCCCAAGCCCCCAAAACCCTGAATCCAAAGTGCCTAAATGAAGGAGAAGGAACGGCCCGACAATAGTCTCCATACTCCCTGACCCACTCTGCCTCAAGCACTAGACTAACCCCATGTCGTAATTTTCAGAAATATTTGGGGCGCAGCTTTAACCCAAAGATCATATTGTACTTCGTGCGGGACCCCGTCTCTCTATGACCCCATGTCATCACTATGTTTATATGCAGGTTTCCCAAAATTAGGGGTACCATTTTGGGGGTCCCCATAATAAGGGTCATAGTATTTTGGGGTCCTATATTGGGGTCCCCCCTATTCTGGGAAACTACCATATCCCTAAACCCTAAACCTTAAACCCTAAACCCCTACCATATCCCCCTTTAAACGGACCTACCTCGCTGCCGGAGATCTTTGGCGGCCGTTTATCTGCCGCCTGCCCGCTTCTGGCTACTAATGCTAGGATATAGTCTGGTATGTTATGGCATATGGTATAGATATATTCTGGCCTTGTATGGCAAATAGTATATTCCAGTATGTTCTGGTATATTCTAGCATATTATTCCATGTTATATCCTCCAACCACTCTGACTGCTGCTACTACCGCTACAACGACGGTTTGCACTGCTTACGCAAAACTTCTCTGCGGCCGCTATTCTTGTGATAGGTATGTGAAACATTGCTATTATTGCTTCCAGGTTTTGGAGCCAAAACTCGGTCCCCCGGTCCTGCCGCACCGCGAGGATGCAATCAAGAACCTTCCGATGATCACCCAACGCCTCAGGTCATTGGCTTTTCGTTTGAAGTTAAGAGCCTAGCTTTATGGTGCCAGGCTTAGTGATTTTCGTTAGCTGGCTCGGGGTTTAGAGATGTGCTCGGACCATTGAGGAATGCCCTAAACCCTAAATCCCAATAATGAGGGGGAGCCCACCTAATTACTAAAGCAGATCCAAGGCTGCGGAGCCATGCGAAGCTTGCATCCATGCGGTACACTGAGGTATTGTGAATGTAACTGAATACTATTGCATATAGTACGGCTGCTGATACGATTTCTGTCCAAACTCTCCCAACAGCCAAGAACTATCAAATTCAAGGGTTCCAGGATTGTACCCATCAGGTCGTGCCCCTAAAACGTTTCTCCAATAATTTGGCCTTAATTAATATACGGGGTACAACCCTAGGGGTACAAGCCTGAAACCCTTGACAAGTGGAGACCCACAACAAGGGACTCCCAAGTTCAAAAAAAGCCTCACATGGGCATTTCTCCCTACGAAGGATCCCCATAATCCTAATCCCTAAACCCTAAACCTTATTAACCCCCTTGCACTTCCTAAACCTCCCTGTGATCTTTACGGGCTCCCTTTTCTGACAAGTTCCCACAGAGTTTAGGGCTTACAGCTTAGAATATACGATGATATGTTGCAGTCAATGGCATATTATAGTATATCATAACTAGGACTTACAATACAACCCCCCCCCAACTCTACCCCCCCCAGGGTTTAAGGAGCCAATAAGGACTATATGGAGCTTAGTAAGGCCTAATAGTGTTCTAATAGGGTTCATTTTTTTTTGGAGGGGGGGGGGGGCGTACATTGGGGGGGTACATGTCTAACCCCTAACATAATATACTCTAGTAATTCTAGTTGGTAGAATATGCTATGTTATGGTACATTGATATACTATGTTATAATAATTTATGGCAGCTACGCTTGGCCTCGCCATTGCTCTCCGCATTATCCTCCATAGCAGAAATTCGATCCTGGCGATTCCAGGGTTTAAGGGTTGAGGGTTTAGGGAGTCTATTACCGGGCGCCGGGGGTGAAATTTGGGGAGCATGAAATGAAGTTTTGATACCCACGCCAGAATGGAGAAACCAGCTGGAAACTGGAAATATACCCCTATGAAACCATATATAACCCCCGCATATACCCTATGAGAAAAAAGAAGATTCAATGTTCTTTTCCATTATTCCTATACTTTGGAGTGGTTTAGTAGCTGTCACAAGCAAAGGGCGTGAAAAATGCATCCCTGATTGCCGGAACTGCTACACCAACACTTCACCAGAACATTGATCCCTTTGCAACAACTTATCCCTAACCCTAACTCCCGACCGCTATTCCCAAAACCCTTAAACCTAATCCCTAAACACTACTCCCCAACTCTAAACCCTCAACCCTAATCCCTCAACCCTAAGCCCTCAAACCCAAACCCTAATCCCTAAACCCTGAACCCTACCCCGTCATGGTCCTTCATGCTTTGGAACTCTTTGGGACGAGGCTGCACCTTGCTTCTCAAGGGGGTATTGGGATAATGGAAAAAGAAAATTGAAACTACCATATGGGGGTTTATAGGGTTTATATAGGGTTTATATGGAGATAATGGAAAAGAAAATGGAAGCTACTATTTAAGGTTTAGGGTTTAGGTTGGGTACTCCCCCCAGTTACAGTCTATATTAGGGGTCCTATTGAGGACTACATAAAATCATATTAAATTAGTATCCAACTGTTACTGAGTGGGGGCAGTACCCAAACCATATCCTAATGTTTCGGGGTTCAGGGATTGGGGTGGGTTACACCCTAAAACTTGAGCAGTATCGCAATACGGCGTATATGAAGGTCATATACGGGTTATACAGGGATTATAAAGGGGGCTATATTGGGATAAGATTGCAAGAGACCAGCTACTTCGGGCGCATGCAATGCGTGGTACATGGTGGTACCGAGGAATGCCATAGTCATATGCCCATTGTATGCTGTTATACAAGGACTAGCTCCCTAGACCCTAAACCCGCAACCCTAAACCCGCAACCCTACACCCTAAAACCTAAACCCTGTATCTTACATTCCCTGTGAGTCGAGTCGTAATAGTCCTAAACCCTAAACTAAGCCCAAAACCAGAAACCTTAAGAGCCTGAAATCACGTTGAGGACAGCGCCGGATCCAAATGCCTTGCCTGAGCATTGGGTGTTTCGGACAGGTTGAACATCCTGGTCCCTTGAAAGAAATAGAAACATGATTTTACAGGGTTTGGGCAGTAAATGGAGTTTAGAGATCATATACGGTTTAGGCATTCTGTAGGGTTAGGGATTCTGTAGGGTTTAGGGATTCTGTAGGGTTTAGGGATTATGTTGCGTTTAAGGATAAATATACACACTCCAATAATGGAAACTCAAATGGAGAAGATGATGAAATGGAAACTGGTGCCAGGAAGCAGTCCATTTCTAGTCTGTCGAGGCCTCTGCAAAATTCTACAAATCCCCTGCCCCTATATTAATCCCCCCCACACACCCTAATATCAAATACTCCCAACATATTTTACAAAGCATGCCCTTAACCCTGAACCCTAAACCCTAAACTCCACATAATGGACTACATACTACCATTAAAACGTCATCCTTCCATTGGAAGATCCTTCTGGAAACACACATAACCCGAAATCCCAAGCGTCCCTGGGAGACCTCAGGGTTTAGGGTGTGGTTTAGGGTTTAGGGTTTAGGGTTTAGGGTGAAGCTCCATACCCATAAACCTTTGAGCCTCCATTATTCGGGACAACATCCCTAAACCCTCAAGCCTACCTAGCCCTATATAGTCCCTATATGGGTGGTTGTCAAAATTATGGTCCCTTTTCGGATCCCTATTATAGTACGGCCCCTAATATTTAGGGTACCCAAAAAGGGATTAATAGGGCATATATAACCCCAATACAGTA
>CAJNIZ010021469.1:54064-85334 GCA_905231905.1 Symbiodinium pilosum
AAAAGGGACCATAATTTTGACAACCACCCATATAACCCTTTATAGTAGTTTCCATTTTCTTTTCCATTATCCCCATAGAACCCCAATATAACCCTAATAGTACCCTCATCCCTATAACCCCTATAGTAGTCCCCTATATAATCCCCTCATAACCCCCCTTTAAGGAGTTTAGACTATAGCCCATATGCCCTTTCTTGAGCGAGTTCCAGAGCACTCCAAGATCCGAGCTGGCTTCAGCTCGCTGAGCACGATTGTGTCAGGATTTGGCCTCCAACACACAAGTCAGGATGGTAGGGTTTAGGGTTTAGGGTTTAGGGTTTAGGGTTTAGGGTTTGGGGTTTAGGGTTTAGGGTTTAGGCCATATTGGGAATATTATCCTATTAGGGTAAATATAGGGGTTATAAAGGGGAACTTGGGATAAGATTGTAAGAGGGTCATTAAGGCAAATAAAGGGGTACATTGGGATTGCGTTGGGATATCTCTAGGGCAAACAGAACTGTTGAAGAAATCATCGTTTATGGGAATGTCCTCGTAACAAAGGCCTTCTTCTGTTTTCTTGGGGCGGGTGCATGTAGATGAGAGGCCAACATCTTTGAGAAGCTTCTACAACTACGCTTTCACGTGACTCTAAAACTATGCCCGGCTTCAATATTTACAGCTAGTTGTAACTGAAGGATTTGCGAGCAACAGAAATCTGCAAACTTCATGTTCCGCTTGAGATCCGCGGGATGGCTGGCTTCCAAAGAATGAGCCCCATTCTTGAAATCAAATTTACAATCCTCTAATTCAAGCTCAGGGTGGATGGAGGAAATTGTGAACCACTTAGGACCTGAATGTTTATGTAATACCTAGGGGTTGAGAACTACTGTTGATACTAAAAATCCTGCATGACCTTACTATACTATAGTACTATAAAATCCCAATATATAATATACTTAGGGTCATGCAGGATTTTTAGTACCCACCGCAGGGGTTCAACCCTAAACCTTAAACCGCTTCAGTCTTTCAGGCAAGGAGCTTGAACTCTTCCATGAACCTGCGGGCTGCCGCTTTGCGCCTCTCAACAACCTGCAGAAAATGCACACCTATAGTTTAGGGTTTAGGGTTTAGGGTTTAGGGTTTAGGGTACGCTTCACTCACCATAGATGTACCTATACGTGTGTGTAGGATTGCCACACCTGGTGATATGCACAGGTAAATACACATACCATACATGTACCAGATATACACACATATAGAAGAGAGGCCGAATGCAAAGCTTGCAGATGGTTGGCCTCATCGATGCCTTGGCGATATGCACCTCGCAAAACTGCAGGTCTCCTGCTATGTGAATGTTTTTGAAAAATTGCTCATCATTATCATACAAACAATGCACCGGAAGTTTCTCTACTTCTTAGAAATCACGACATGCAATCCAAAGGATGTTTCTCTGGGTTGCTGTTAAGGAACTTAAGTGAAGTTACCATATTCGGGAAACCCTATGTATTACTATTCATACCCATTATGGCAACTTAAGTCCTTAACCCTGAACCCTATGTACCCACTATGGTAACTTAATTGAAGTTCCCCAACAGCAACGGTCAAGCCGTATTTTGACCGAGGCACGCATCTCCTCGAGATTTCGTAGCATGTTCTCCTTCAGGGGGGTTCCTTTACATGGGGATCTAGGGGCTATATGGGGGTTGTATAGAGGTTTTATGGGGGTTATATAGGGGTTATATGGGGGTTATATAGGAGCTGTCTATATATGTATATATGTGTGTGTATATATTATGGCATGCTGACAGGCGACTGCTTTGTCTCCACTAGTGAAGGACAACTATGGTCAAAATGCAGGGCGTCCTGCAAATTCTGGCATCTTTGCACCACCTTCGGCATGCAAGTCTCTGAGCCAAGGGCAACCCCACGCAGAACAGATAACCCCAGTATCTTAACTCTGGCTAGCAGCGAGTCAAGGAAGGGATCCTTTTCATCATCCCTATACAACCCCCAGGAATAGACCCTAAACCGCAAACCCTAAACCCCCAATAATAAACCCTAAACCCCAAACCCTAAACCCCAAACCCTAACAGATGGGTTTGGCATGGGGCCTGCGTTTTTTTAATATGCTCTCAACCCTAAACCCCCAGTAATAGAGCACTTTCCATGTCCTTCAATTTCTTTGCCACTCCTTCCTTCCCTGCTAAACCACAGGTAATTACGCCTTGGGTACTGCCCCCATCCTGCAACAGTTAGGGTTGAGGGTTTAGGGTTTAGGATTTAGAGCTTAGGGCTATTTTACACATCATCTAACTGTTACCGAGTGGGGGCAGTACCCTAAACCCTAAACCCTAAACCCCTAGAATTATGCCACGAAACCGTGCCACGAGTTTCTCTGCTGGGCTGCCATCTGCCCATCGGCGCGGCTCTGGGTCCACTAAGCTAATCCGAACATGTGTGGCAAGCTGTTCACCTTGAGCCATCCAAGGGGTTTGGAGTTTTGAGTTTACGTACACACATAATATAGGGCTATAGGGATAAGCACTACAGATGCACCAAAAGTTGTAGGGGATAGATATTTGGGGATGCATGCAAGTATACAAGTGCATAGAAAAAAAGAGTGTGCATATATGAACATATGTATATATATATATGTATATATATACAAATGTCTGTATGTGATATACAGACATAAAGATAAAGGCTCGCGTAGGGAAAATGAGGATGTGAAAGCATTTCGTACTGGAATTGAAAACCTTTAGCGAACTCATCATGATTAGCAGATCGCAGACAGTGGTGGACAATGTGTGGTTCCTATTCCTATCAGTACTGGTTACGACTATTGCGACAAGTACACTACTTGCTACTATTGCTATTACTACGACGTTTACTACTACTACTACTACTACTACTACTACTACTACTACTACTACTGCTATTACTGCTAAAACTTCGAATACTACTTTTGCTACTACTTTGACTACAAGTACTACATCATTATCATTGCGTATGCCGTCCTTGCATTCATGGCGGCTCGTGCTGGCATCGCAGCACATTGCGGCACCTTCCAGCGAACCACACTCAAAAACTAGTCCAACATAGCGTAAGGTCTTTTTTATCGTTAGGGTTTTTAGTCTTTAGGGTTTGGGGTCTAGGGTGTAGGGTGCTAAGCAAGCCTTGAAAGCTCTTGCGCGGCTCATGGCTGAGATGACCTGTCCGGGCCAAAATACGGTGGATACTAAAAAATCCCGCATGACCTTAAGTACCTTATACCTTGGGAAGACAGGTACTACGAGTATGAAATATTAAGGCCATGCAGGATTTTTCGTATCAACAGTATTGTAAACTCATAATTGAGACATCTACGCTAGGAGGACCCCCCTTTCTGTAATAGTGGTATAATAAGAATATAAGAGGACCCTAATATAATCCCTATTATCCCCTATAGTCACTATTACTGGGTGGGGGGTCCTCCTAACATCTACGCATCAAGTGCTCAAAGAGACAAGCCCATGCCTCGCCGGAGAGTCGGCTGCGCGATGAGCGGCCTGACTGTGAGAGCTGTGATTTTGGGTTTTGGGTTTAAGGCTCAGAGTTTAGGGGTATATAGGGGTATGTAATCCCGATAGCACCCCTATATAATCCTTGTATAATCCCTATAGAACCCCTAGGTAATACATTCCCTTCTTCCCTGTAGAAGCAATGAACCCTAAACCCTAAACCCCTCTGCCTGTGGATGCCGACCTGCATCTGGCAGCTGGAACCTGCGGTGCCCGGAGAAGGGACTGTGGGTAGTTCCCACAATTAAGTATATGTAGGTTTATATATATATATAAGGTTATATAAGGGTTATATAAGGGTTATGTAAGGGTACATGAGGGTTATATAAGGGTATATAGGGTTATATGAGGGTTATATAAGGGTTATGTAAGTGTATATAGGGGTCATATAAGGATAGTCGAACAAGATAATGGAAGCAACTAGTTTGGTCACAGTTTAAGGGGCAATGCAGACCAGCCAGTTAAAGGATGAACGCTGTAGGTTTTAGGGTCTGGGGTTTAGGGTTCAGGGTCTACATGGTTTAAGGACGGTTTCCTATAAACCACATTCTTGGGTCCTATATCTAATATACCATAGTGACCCCTGATTTGGGGAAACACGTTCAGTTCACCTTTCAAGCAATGCCAACAGATTCATAGCCTTATGATGGGATCTATCTAGTGCTAGACCTGTTCACGCATGCTAGTCAAGATTGGCCTGCACTGGTGCAGCAACACATGCTGCAGCCGAAGGGGGGCTTGGCACAATCGCCTCAGGACAAAGCAGCTGAAGACTATACCATGCAACATCAACATATCCAAGTGGTAGACCCGGGCAGAACGCATGCAGGTGGAAGATGATGCACTTGTGACATCTACGTGCAGATTTCCATGACACAAACCCCAGTGAACAAATGTCAAACTGTGATGTCACCCCATGTCTTGGAAACTCGTGCTCAAGACCAAGGCAAATCATCTTGTCGAGGATAGCTTGCAAAAAACACGCACAAGCTGCACGTGTATGGTTCATCTTGACATACATAGCTGCGGAAACATCATACACAAACAGACACTTAAGCACTCTTTCGGATGATAGCCCTCCTCGTGCGCTCCCGTTACCTTTGTGGAGGGCGCTCAACCAGGCAGCATACCTCTCCAATCCTTCACCCCAAACACTCCAACCTCATTCCCGATTCCCGAGCCCTACTAGTACTCTGAGGGTTGGCCTCAAGGCTAAACTTGGAGCTCAAGATCTGAGATTTGAAAATGGAATGCTTCAAGGCAAAATAAAATCAGTGCTCGGTGGGAGATAGGGTAGCAGGGAGAAAGTGACCAAAAAAACCAAAACCCTGAAACGTAGGGGAAGGTCTCCCGGTTCTCACATTCCTAGCACCATCGGTGCCACTTTCCTTCCCCTAGCAATATGAACATGACCTCGCTGAAGACTACCAGTTTCATTTATTATGATTTTGACTGTCCTTGGCTAGTCGTCATACCACTGCTTCCACAAATTGCTTGCGCTCTTGTGGGCGGGACCTCCACAACTTCAGCCTGTAGAATGTGCAGTCTGGATCATCCAACATGGCATTCGCATTCTTCAGGGCGAAGTGGTAGATGCAATCAAACCATCAGATGTTGGAAGGCCCTTCCTAGAAATTGCACTGTCTGTCCTCAAAGTTGCAAACATCTTCTGCCCACTACTTGAGCTCAAAATGTTTCAAGCCTTACTGTCCCAACATTCTCCCGAAAAGTCATGTAAAGAATGGACCATGCTCAGTGTGACCAGCATTTTAGATGCCAAGCAGGCGGACACCACTAGACAAGTCATCATGGGGCGGTCGTCTTCATGCTGGTGGATGTAATGTGAGGCTTTAGGCCTTTCACTTTGAGACCGTGTTGAGCCCACATACCTAAACCTACCAGTCGTTCCTCTCTCTGCGGATGCAGATTGCAGCGCGTCATCTGTCGGCATGGATCTTCAACCACAGCCGCCCGCTAGAGAGCAAAGCAAGGGTCCAGGAGGTTTTGAAGTCAGGGCTCCTTCTCGGCGTGATGCCCGGCCCCCCCAGCCCTTGAACAACGATGTCTTCAACGCATTCAAGTGCACATTGCACAATGCATGCGATCTACAAGGTCATGAAGTGGACCACATTGCTAGCCAAACAAAAGTGCCGTGTCGGCTGAAGAGTGAGAGGTCATATTCTGAAGCTCCGAAGTGGTCCTAGCCTTGCCGCGACACCTTACAGCGGCACAGGCTAGGAGTGCGCAATGGCAAGGCCCACGTGCACTTACCTCTGCCTCATGCTTTTCAAGACCTTCACCTGCTACACGAACAAAGTCATAACCACAGCACGACCCACCAGCCCCGATGCTGATATCCACCATGTGGTCGTCCTCTGTAGCTACACCAAAGCAGGTGCGTGCCCCTGGCGCTTTGGGTCCCCGGGCTGACATGGCAGAGACAGACGATAAGGCAACACATGGGCTGCGTAGACAGGAGCCGAGGGAACAGAGGGAGCCAAGCCCACAGAGAAGCCTGGACAGCCTGGACGCAGACGCTGCTTTTCTCTCCGCGCATGTGTGAGAGCACTCAAACCGCATGTTTACCCGGCAGGGAGAATCGAGATCAGAAGCCATCCATCACCAGGCTCTGCCCTTTACTTGAAATCAAAGGCTGGGGTCGGGGTCCTGGAGTGACCTGCAAACTCCAGGGACTATAGGAGTTCAGCCGCCGGCTGCATTGCATAACGCTAAAACTTAACCCCTAGGAACAAAAGCTTCACATGGAGAAGGTTCTTGGCAGGGTACGCAAATGTCGCGCCTGTCCTTAGCCAAAAGAGCTTGTCTCCAAACTCTGCATAAATTAACGCTGAGAGCGGTTTTCGCGGAGCCTATGGCTGCTGGGACTTGAGCGCCACGCAAAGGAAAAGGCATCTCTTTATGCACGTCGTGCGAGATCTGACGGTTGCTCGGATGCGTAATACGTTTTTGATGATACACATGGGACTTGCTTACTGGTAGTTAGTAGGGAGTCAAGGAAAGTAATCCCTATATACTCCCAATATAACCCTTATTCCCTGTCAACCCCCAATAAGATTGGGCAGTGTCGAAGTGGCAACGGGTCCTCGGCTAGACAAGGCCGCGTCAAGTTGCCGCAGTTTCTGCGACCGATGTAGATCAAAAACCACAGCTCCAAGGAAAATTCTATTACCAAAAGCCTGTTGCTGTAATCCTCTGCTGATGGAACCTACTGTGTTGAGGAAAATGGCAAACTGCCCATCTTGGCCAGCAAGCATGGCTTCGGACAGCATATGGGGTGGATGAAAATGCGAGGGTCATGCGAGGGTCAGCCCACGAATTTTATTTGCATCTCTTCCTGGAAGATGCGGGGCCATCATGCACAAAGTTCGGAGGCCTAATGGAAGTGAGGCCGCTGAAGCCATCAGTTTCCCAATCAGCCAACACGCATCAATACTCCAACTTCTCTGGGGACAAAATCCAGGGGCCTGACCCTTGCAACAGCTTGCATCTGAGCTTGACAAAATCCTGGTCTTTCTCGAGGATCTCTTACTGCAACAATCCGTGGCTTGAGCCTGTGCGCAATGACATCCAATTGTTGCCCGTACTGGATCCAGAACAAGAGATCCCATTCCACACTTTAGGGTCTTTTTTGCCTTAGGAGGCTTAGGACTTGAAGCTTAGGATAAGTTCCAGGGGCAGATCAAATTTACCAGCCTTGCCCTCGGACCCGCAGCGGCCTCTGACATCAAAAGGACTTGAGCATCTTGAAACAGACCTTGCAAGGTCAAGGGGAGTTGGCTTGGAACCTCAAGTTAGCACCTAGGGTGTCAGGGAACCTTATAGGGGACAATAGTACCTACATGTGGGTCCTTGTTCAATCCAGATCTGCACCATTTAAAGTACCTTGCTGCCCCCCAGTGCAGAGAACCGCGTGGGACAAAAAAAAGAATCAAAAGTTTGAAGCATGCTTCCATTCATCAGCACATTTTTTCGCAAAATGCACTGTAGTTGGATCCGGGATGCGGACCCCTAAAACCTCCCTTTCACTTGTTCCATCCCCTCTGCTGTTCATCAATCTAAAATTCAAGATGCTCCAGATCTGCCCACGCTGAGCACCAGGTCTGTCATGCCTGACAGGTCCAGGCGACATGAAGAGAGCCTCAGGACAAAGCTGAAACTTTCTTCGTTGCGGAGGACGCATGGACTGCGACTGCCTGCTTTGCGGCAGCAACAAGGCGATATCAGTGCTGTCAACACGGACAGCTGTGGGTACAGCATGCCTCGTGCGAGCACGGCGCTGGCGCCTGTCGACTCTGCAACTACAGTTCACAGGCTTGAAGTCTTCAGGCGCATGCCACAGTGCTACGCCTGGCACGGCTTTCAACCATTCTGCCGGACGGACGAGGGATGCAAATCTACGAAATCTGTATATCGCCACAATTCAAGTGTTCGCGCAAAAGAGTCTGCATAGATTTCCATGACAAGTCATCAAGGAAGGAGGTTGCAAGACAGCGCAAGGATGCGTCTGCCTTTGGAGCCTCCAGCGTCACACCGACAAACCTGCCAACATCGATTGCGAGACCTGCCTCTCAATCCACCCCTACTGACAGTATGACAATAATAAACAATTAGGGGAAAATATTTTCCCCTAATTGTTCAGTACTACTGACAGTATAACAATAATAGGTCTTAGGCGGGAGCCACAATCTGCAACTCTGTCGGAGCCACATCGACCCCCCTTCCCAAACACCCATGATTTTCTTGGGAAAATCAGATCTGAATTTGCCAGGTCTGCGCGTAGATTGGCCTATCGGAAACTTGCAACTACCAGGATGTGGAGACCTGGAGTCTCGGGGGGCTGGGGCTGTAAAGACATCAATTCTTCTTCTCAAACCGGGTTTTTCAAAGTCCGGTTTCAAGTCAGTGGCGCTGGGCCGGTCCAAGAGCACCGTGGCGATTTGTTTGTCCACTTTGTGCCCCAACTGTTTGGCCGCACTATCCAGGGCCAGAAGGTCCGCAACGGTCCTCCTGGAGTAATTCACGCCCATGCCGGCCAACGTCGCGTTTTTGGCGCTGGTGATGGCTGAGTTCATGGCGGCCGTAGTGGAGTAGCTGGCCAGCCTGGCGTCCACGGAGGGTTGGAAACTCCTCCATGACGGGAGCTTCTGCATATGGAGATCCATGATACCAGTTCCGAGGGAGCATTTCCAGAAGCCACCTATGTATGCACCTTTCTGGGATTTACAGGTAGGGGTAATGAGCCCATCCCAGAAAAACCACTTCCGAATGCCATGTGAGAAGTTGCAAACCCCACTGTGCCTTTTCCTATGCCTTGATGGTGCTTGGCTGCATGCTTTTGTCCCTGTGTGGCTGCATTGACAGGCTGTCAAAAAGGAAGTCAATGAATGCAAGGAAGTAAGCCATGCAACCAGGGAGGATCTGCAAATTCCGAATGGCCCTGTCTGATGCTCCAAGAACTGACCTGACTTCTCAGTTCAGCTGGAATTGGTGAGGCTTTAGGGCTAAGGGTTTAGCCTTTGGGGTTCGGATGGACCAGCAACAAGCTTTGCATCCCCGGGATCCCCCGCAATCTGGAAAACCCGGTGCCATGGCTGCCACGCCCATGCTGAAAAGTCGTTCAACAAACCTACCTGGCCTACCTGCAGCATGGCTTGTGGCAGAAAAGTGTACGTAAAGGTTGTTTGTTACACGATTCAGGCCTTTGAGTGTTTTTGTCTGTGCAGCACACTGTTCGGCGCCATGGTCGCCCTTCCATCCGCACAAAAGCTGACTTATCGGGCGCAACAACATGCAGCAGAGCACCAACCCAGAAAACGAATCGAACTTGCAGCTTCCTGCCTGATCTAGCAATTCAACTAGCCTCGAGCGCAATTTTCTGATGCTTGCCCATTTTTGCTCAAGCTGCATTAAGTATGTAGTCTATACCGAATCGATATCTTGTGCATTTGACCACTCCTGAATCCTAAATTCAAGACCTCACATCATTGTAGGCCGTAAGGGAACCTCTCAATAGTTGCCAATGCCTGGCACTTCAGTTGCGCGATAGAAGGTCTCAAGCAGAACAAGCAACTTGCCTCAAATACAAAAACGAGAGTGGTGGATGAAACACGCTACATTGCTGCCAGCGTCCTCAAGCTCATGGCAGGATGGCACGCGAAGTATCATTCAAACGAGGACCCCTAGTAAGGGGCACGACCAGTCTGCAAAACTTCGCCTCAAGGCATTTTCTTGCACCTGAGAAGAAGGTACGGGAGTCTTCCAGTCTGGCATGATGGGTCCGGATGCAAGGAACCAGGATTCGCTAACCTTTTCAAGAGCAGCCACGTCTGACTTGTTGTGGGCAATGTGCTCGATTGCTGCTGAAACCTAGTTGAGCAAAACCCTGCTCTCTGGTCACTGCAGAATGCGGGTCAGCAGCGCTGTCCACGCACCCCACCATGGGCACACGAAGCATCATTCACACAAATGCCCCAGCCACGGAAAGCCTTCCAACCGTGGCTGAGGAGACGTGGGGAGTTCACATGCTGCCTGAAGCTGACACTCCTCAAGCCTGCCACTGACGGCGGAAGGTTGGGAGAATGGCTCTGGACTACAATGCATCCACATGGTTCGTTACAAACATGGGGCCATGTGCACTTCTGCCAACGGGCAAAGCAATTTATATCGATTTGACACTTGCAATCCACCTGAAGAGTGTCTGGACCAAGGGGCAAACAGGCCACATGTGCAGAAACCTTACTCGCCTTCACCGCAGCCACAATACACTTGGGCCCCGACACTTTCGTCTAAGGCTGGCACGTGTGGATTCCGTGTGGATGTGCGCTCCTACAACAGCCTGGCACAAGCCGCACAGCTACAGGGTGCCAGTGGCTTGCTGCTCCAGCCAACATTTGCCCGGCAGGATCCCCGTCAGCCGGCGCATGGGCGCAGGTTGAGGCTCTGGGAATTTGGTTCGGGGTGGGAAGCTGAGCTTTTTGACACAGGATTTGGAGGACCCATTTGCTGAGCGGGCATGGAGGCATGATGAGTCGGCAAGGATTGGAGAAGTACTAACTGGCTACCAGGATAACCCAGTCACCTTCAGGCTCCATGAACAAACGTACTCGGGGCATCCATCGACTGTTGCGGACAACCTGCTCGATGGCTGCCTGATGACGGCTGAAACGGACTTATTCTCATGATGCCATCGGCAAGGACTTAACTCCGAACCACATGTCCAGGACTGATATCAGAAGCTATCAGCCAGCGGTGCGCAGCTTTGGGACCTTGTGCTCACGCTGTCTAGCCTAGCAACCTGTAAGGATGGGCTGCATGTGAAGCTAGTTGGACAATCCCTGAGGTGTCAGAGTCAAAAGTTGTTCATATCTGTGCTCTTGACTCCAGCCGCAGGACGCCTCATGATTGGCTTCTAACCTGCAGCAACAAGACACAGGATGTAGGAGACCCGCAAGGCCCGAGCCCAAAGCGCGCTGACATGTACCTGAACAAGTAGCTAAACAGCGCGTGACAACTTTTTGCGAGCAAGACCTGCAAAGCGCGGCTTGCCAGTGGCTTTCTGCTAGATCTGGACCAGGAGAGCTGGGATTCTGAAATAAGTTGCGTCAAAAAACGGCTCCGACAAAGTGTTAGTTGCAGCCTCGTATGCTTCAACTGCATGTCATGATGCTGTTTGCTGTGCTCTGCATGTCTGAACGCTATCTCTGCCTGTTGCCGGCTTGAAGACACCTGTGCAAGCAAACGTCACCTGAGATAGCCGAGCAACGTGGCTCGGCTCTATTGGCAGGCAGACACCAACACGGTCCACTGCGCGGGCTACCCCAAAGAACCCTAATGAGCCCACAGGGGTCAACACAAAATGCTTAGTGATGGATCCTGCCCACTCCAGTATTAATGAATCTTGGACGCGAGCAAAGTTGACCCGGGATTTGATGGCTTTGGAGCAGCACACGCACAAATCACGGCTCAAGGACCCCTGAAGTGTCTGAAGCCACCCTGTGAGGCCAACGCAGGAATCCGGGCTAATGCGTACTCTTGTGCTTGTCGCAACATTTGCAAACTGTGAACCTGAATCTTGTACTCGAATGACTACTGCATGTCTCCTCTACGTCGTGCCCAGACCTTGGTAGACACTCTTGTTCGTACTCGCACCCCTTCACGGGTAGCCAACCTGGGATGTGGATGAGGGATGTGACCTGCCAGCATGGCCTGAAATCCCAATGCTCCGAAAGCGATTTTCAGCCCCCGAATGCAACAGGAATCGTGAAGCTGTTCCTCAAAAATGCTTCCGGAGCGTCCCCCTGCCCCCTACTTACATTGCTTGAGGATTTCCCAGTTCGCCCGCGGTTGCTGCCTACAGCCAAAGTAGCGGGAGCAACGCAACTCGCATCAGCCGACATCAGAAAAACTGCACATTTTGTTGACCCCTGGGCTCTGCAGAAAGCAGCTTGGCAGAAACTGGTTGCTGACACGTGCCAATCCATCTTGAATGCACAAATCGTGGGCATATGTCATGTGGCTCAAGCAGGGCCTCCAAGCAGCGCAGTGGAGACAACAAGCCAGCGATTCTTCAGCACCCTCTCACTTTTTGAGTCGAGGAGCTCATGACACAAAAGAAGCATTCACTCGATGAACGCTAAACTTTAAATAGAACCCGGCCAAGGACATGGAAGTTTGCTGAGGCTGCTGACCAGCAGTACAACCCCATATCGCTTGAAGGTCTGGAAGATGGATGATGTCACCGGCCCCATTGAAATAGCAGGCTCGTGCAAGGGTGCAGGGCGCATCGCTCAGTCTGGACCAGGAGAGCTGGGATTCTGAAATAAGTTGCGTCAAAAAACGGCTCCGACAAAGTGTTAGTTGCAGCCTCGTATGCTTCAACTGCATGTCATGATGCTGTTTGCTGTGCTCTGCATGTTGCCGGCTTGAAGACAGCTGTGCAAACAGACTTCAGTTCGGATAACCGAGCAACGTGGGTCAGCTGTTGACAGGCTCACACTAACATGGCAGTTTGGACAACCGCAGGAAGTGCCTCGCGTCGAACAAGCCAGGAGCAAGGACCGTGCTGCAGGCTGATTACGTCCTAAGTAACTTGGCAGGCCAAGCTTGCATCAATCCAAAACAGCCAAGCCTGACGTCGAAGGACTCCGATCGACCCGGTCTGACAGTTCGAGACCTGCAAGGCTTCAACACTCAGCTCGACTGCAACTGCACCGGAGGCGACTGATCGAAAGGCAAGCCACTCTTTACAACCGGATGTGCAAGGCAAGACTCAACACTGGGCTGCGACTGGATTCGGCTCCTGTTACTGATGACTGTCAATGGGGCTCGCTCTGGGCAGGGAGCGCATCATTTCAGCACCCCCTGAAAGCAGCGCACAATGGCGTGAGGACAACACCCCTGACAGAAGTTGTGCCCTTTGAGCACAGAGCCAGCCTCTACAAGTCTTCGGCCATGTGCAAGCGTGACGTCGTCATTCTGCCAAGGCTTCCGACGTCAAGGTGAACAGACGGCGCATGCAAAACCAGAGGAGATCTGTGAGGACTGATTGATGTGACTGCATGTTAAACTTGACTGCTGCAAGTGACCTAAGAGAACAAGGCCGGCAGGCAGCAGGAAGCTACGCAGCCTGTAGCAGCTTGGACACTTTGTGCGAGCTGGCCGTCAACTTAGCAGGCTCAAGGGCCAAGAGAGAGTCCTTGACTCGAGACCCCGAGTACAGCCCCACTCTGCGTGTTGTTCTGGAGTCTGGAGTCAAGAGCCTCGCGCGCTGGGAAAGGCTGATGCTTCAACTGTCAGCCAGCATCCAGCAGACGGAACATGCGCTGAAGATCTCTTTCGCACGCTGCACTCCGAGCAACTTGACTACAATTGGTGTGGCGCCGGGAGCAAAGCCAGTAAGAGGGGTGAAAGCATCTTTCACACCTTGACTTGAGGCCTCACGCTTTTGCCGCCAAGCCGGTGCGCGCGCATACTATACCAAGTCACCTTGGCACCTGCGCAGTCGCAGCGTTGCAGAGGACACAGGTGAGTCAACTCACACGTTACGGAAAAACAAATAGACATGGCTTCAATGAGGCACTCAAAGAACAGCTAAGAACGAATGGCCAGGATGGGTGCCAGGGGCTGTTGAACTGAAGTCTGAGTACATCTTGTTCTCCACATGCTGCAAACGCCTGAGCAGGATCTGCTGCTGGTTGCGACTGCAACAAATGGAGAAAAGCACTTGTGGGGTACACATCTGTGTCATGATGCCCTGTCCTGACCTTTGAGCGCCCACATCACAAAGGGAGATTTACTTGCTCTCACCCAAGCAAATTTGCGCGCCTGCTGAGCTGGATTTGTCATCTCGTCTGTTCAAACTCATCAGGCCACAGGCACGCTTTTCTAGCAATGGCAACTTCAGTTCGCTGGCTCGAAGTGCCTGTGACTGTGGCTGGACTCGACCTCACGAGATCTTGAGAAGTCCGGTCGGAGACGAGGTTAAACATAAATTGCAAAACACGCCCGAAGCGCTGAAGCGCCGGCGCGATGGCCTTGATGCGTCATAAGGAGGAGACCGAGACTGCGGGAAACAAGCTTCGGGGTGCTTGCAAAGCGCGCCTGGCAGAGTCCGCAGCGCAGTTCACTTTGCTGACTGCTCAAAATCGTTGGCCCCAACATGTCCAGCCGCCAGTCCACACTGTCGGAAAGCTTTGGGTTGGGCCTGGAATTCCGTCGAGTCGGCTAGTATGATGGTAGGTTGTTTGAAACAAGGCAGGGAGCTGCATCTTTAAACATATTCCATCACGAAAGCCCTGTGAGCATGTGATAGAACACTTTAAGCCAACATGTGGAGAGCCAAGTGCTGGCTGGCAATACACAGCAGCAAGCCCGCTTCAGTTCCTCAGTTCCTGAGCCCACAAACAGAAGCGTGCGGTTGTGTCACCGTGGAATGAGCTTAGCACGGCCAGGGAATGCAGTCACTGGCCAAGCCAAAACAATTACACATGCAGGCAAGGCACGCACCACGAAAGTGGCAGACATGGCCCTCAATGAGGCATTCAAATAACAGCCAAATACGAATGGCTAGAATGAGATCCAAAGGCTGCCGAACTGAAATCCAAGCACATGTAATTCATCTGGCGCTGCTTGCTATTGCAACGTGCGGAGAAAAGGACTTGTGAGGTACACACCTGCATCTCCATGCCCCAGTTCGACCTGTGAGTCACAAGAGGCTGAAGCTTAAAATCGGACCAAGCGCCCCTGCTCCCGCTGAGTGCATCTGCTGAGTTCGCTCTCTTCAACTGCTTCAGCTCAGAACTCATTTGAAATTTTGGCACTGGATTTCTGACTTCAGCATGCACGCAACACGCGCAACCTCGTAAGATCCTCAGACGTTCGGAAAACACTGGATTCGAGGCTTGGAAAATACGCTTCATAAAGAGGAGTCCAAAACTACTTCGTACTAGTCTTCCTACCTTCCTTCCACTCAGCAAGCTGGCCTCATTTTAACCGGACGTGCCCAACATGAGCAAACCGCTTCGCTGCCCGTTCGAGGCTCCTGGGTTGGTTGCGAAAATCCATAGCCACGGGAGCACACGCGATTGCAAATCAAAATATTCGGGGATGCCTTCGGACTGGCCCAGCGTGCCTGATGCCATGGTGGACCGGAATGATGCGAATTATCTCAGCCGCGCCTCGATACTGGTCATGTGGTTGAAGCAGTTTTAATGTTGAAGCAGTTTTAATACAAGGCGCGGAGGCTTTGCACAAAAAAACCTACCCCCAGCAACCTGATCCTTAAGCGGCCGATTCGCATTGTAAATTCGAGTCCCCAGCCCTGCCCCGAAAACTTGCCTTTGGCTTCTTCCACGCCCTCTGCCGTTGGTCAACCCAGCAACCTGAAACACCAAATGTAAGAAATGCAAGATGCTGCAGATCTGCCAATGCTGAGCACCAGGTCTGTCATGCTTGACAGGTCCAAGCAACATGAGGAGCCTCAGGACAAAGCTGAAACTTTCTTTGCTGCGGAGCACGCATGGACTGCGACTGCCTGCTTTGCGGCAGCAACAATCCGATATCAGTGCTGTCAACACGGACAGCTGTGGGTACAGCATGCCTCGGGCGAGCCCGGTGCTGGCGCCTGTCGACTCTGCAACCACAATGCACAGGCTGGAAGTCTCCAGGCGCATGCCACGGTGCTACGCGTCGCACGGTTGTTATTGTTGCAAAGTTGCTGCGTCCCAACAAATCTACACGCCAGCAGGCAACACATGCAACGGATGAGTTATGCAAATCTAGAGAACCTGAACACCGTCCCCACCCACGTGCTGGCAGAACCTTGAGAAGCGTTTAGCAATTTGGATGAGCGGGCTCAGCAGACAACTGGCAAGAGCAGCGCTTAGGATTTTTGGAATAACTTTTGGCACTGGGAGTCTCGGGGCATATGAAACGATGGCATATGCCAGCCCTTTCTGACTGCAACTGACATTGAAGGTCTGCGGACCCCAGCGGCGTTTCTCAGACTGAATCTCTGCGGTCTATTAGCTGAACATGCTGAACCGCGCCCTCCACCCAAATTTGGCAGATTCATCATTACAGCTTCAGCAGGCAACCAGCCAGGGATGCTGAGGCTGCGAACCTGTCGACCCAGCATCCTACAACTCGAGGAATTGCAGCCCAAAGGTATCTCATCCCATGTCGCGATGGCGCGTGGCTGTGTAGCTTGTTCTCTAAGTGCCCTCTGTGATTGGGTTGCCAAGCTGCCGAATGAAACGATAACCAACTGAAAGAAAGGAGTCGCTCAACAAAGAAGATTTGCCTAGGAACTGCTTCTCCCATCTCACATATGGAAAGAGATGGTTCGGCTGGAATTTGTGACCAACAAATGTTGGATCAGCAGAAAGCCTCACAACGTTTGCAAGGTGCATGTTTAGAAAAGGCCACTGTGGCAGGATCAACAGACAGCCCTTGAAGCAGACATTCGCAACTGAAGTTGTCAGCCAAAAAGCAAGCATAATTCAACACGGCGCACGAAGCCAGACAGCGCACAACAGCCGTCAGAGCTGCCAACTTGGCGCTGTGACGCTGACAAGACACCATGCCGTGCTGCAAGCAAGTGTTCTCGAGTCTGAAGCAGAGCGCCTTCGCAAGCTCTCACAAGCCGGTAGGGGGGGCACGCCACTTTCAGGACAGGGGGCTACCAACGCACATGTAAGTCTTGGTACTGGATAATGATGTAACTGGCAGAACAGGGTCACATGCAACGAACTTGAGGGGCTGTATGGGGCTGCTCTTTGCTACAACAGAAACCCAAGACTTACGCATTATGCCCCAGCACGGGACCTGCTTTGACCCTACATCAGTTCTGCACGGTTTTGCAACCTACTCGCTGGGGCATCGTGGATGCAGAAACAGGTTGGATAAAGGCTAGCTCCTTCCACAACCAATCCAAGACCCTAATCCATCTTGTGACCAGTCTTCCCCCTGTGGTGGTGTTACCTATTTGGGGATTCTTTACCACAAGAAGGAAGAAGGTCGTCTTTTGATGAGGGCAGAGGATGTTGCAAGTAACCACCCTGGCCAGCATTGGCTGTGCCCCGCAAATCACCACGCCAACGGTTGCCTTACTCAGCTACGTAGTGACTGCACACACGCCGCAATGGCTTCAAGACGAAGCCTTCAAGTCCCCGTGCCAGGGCATGGCTTGCATCAACAAGATCTGCCACGCCAAAACCGGGTGTCTCACACCCTAGACTGGGGTCTCAATCTGCTCCAAAGGATTTCAAGACTGAGCAGCACTGTGCAGTTGCCTTTTGTAGCAGACACACACCACGCTTGGCTGCAACTTGTGGCCGGTCAAGCCTCAGCTTGACCAGCTTGCAAGGTGGGGAGCGTAGCACTCTGGAGGACAGCAGAGAGCAGCACACCAGACTCTCCGATCTGAGGCTGCAAACAAGGCCAGCTGCGCGGGCAAGCATACCAATCCAGCAAGTTGATGATCTCAAGGCTCCAGCGGTATGGTCAACAGCGACGTGCGAATCCCTCGGTGACTAAGTCCACTAGACTCCTGGATCGGAAGTGCTGACAAAAGCTAGCGTTGGAACCAAGCAAAAGTTCCGAAAGAGAGCCCAAGTTCCGCTGCAGTTCCTACAGCGCATATCTGTAGTCACGGCACACTCACCCAACGCCACAAAGGCATGCCCCACACCCCAGATTCAGACTGGTTCACGGCACTGGCAAGAACAACAGAACTGATAGAAACACATGCCCCTCGCAGGATTTGGGGCTGAAGTCTAAACAGAAATCATATTGTAAGTGCTGCAAATGTCGCAGACCTGCTTTGAGCAGCATCGCCTGCTGGTTGATGTGAACGCTTTCGACACCAACCCTGAACTGCACAAGCACGTTATGTTGACCCCTGAGCACACGCAGCGCGGAGTGCAGTTTGTGGAGTTTGAGTTGAGGGGAATCGCGCACCACAACCCCTACGACAGTAGCCTCGCCCATCTGCGCTGGAGTTGCTCTGCTGTGTCTGTAGCCGCTGCGGCCCACATTTGGGCTTTTCGGACAGCCTGGTTTTGATAAGTACTTTGACGTGGAGAGACGCTGAAGCAGGAGTAGTTACAGAGTGAGTGCATGATTTGAATATAACTTTGGCGCTCTAGTGAAACCTTGTGAGATCCTGCTGGGAGGGATAACCATGGATGAGGGCGAAGTCAAGTCGATGTAGCAGCCCACAGAAATCTCTGGTGTAGGAGGAACCAAAAGCTGCAGCGGTCTAGTTTCCATTCCCTGGGCATGCCTTCCTGCATGGATCCGGACATGCCTAACATGCGTAAACCACTTGGCCGCGCCTTTGAGGCTCTCGGCTTAACAGTAAAAATCCATGACGGCCAGAGCAGCCTAGTTGACAAACAATCAAAGGGTTTTTTTACCTTTCTTCGAAAGGGTTTTTTTTCCCGTTTTCGCGCGCCAATGGGCTACTGCGGTTCTCAGTCTTTTCAAAGTTGGGATTGGGTCTGGGATGACTTCAGATGGCCAAGAATGCTTGATTCCAGTGGGGGCACTTCACCGAGAACTATGCGCTGTCCATGGGGGGTGCTGGGGACTGCCATGGGGGAAGTCATCATGGAAAGCCAAAACACAACTCATTGACAGCAATACGCCCTTGCCCCAAGTCAGACTTTACAAGCAAGTGGCGTGCTCAGACTGCGTGGGAGCCCTTACAAGCAGAGGTGCCATGTGAGAATCTGATCGATGCGACCTGCGCAAAGGGCGGTGCCAAAAGACCAGGTGCAAGGCGAAAACCGCAAACCCCACTTTGGCAATCAACCCTCGGAGGCATCACGAGCCAAGCTCAAGCTCACGCCAAACTTGCATCTGCGGGAGATTTCTGCTTAAAGTGTCATACCGAAGTGTCGCCCCAGGAGGGCGAGAGACGGGAGGCGACGTTGTGCAGTGCGGCGGATTTCTGAAATTGTAAGTGTGGCTTCATAGGTCTGAAACTCTGCAAGCCCTGCACCCTACAAATTCCTAGTGTCTGCTCTTTCGCCACTTCCTGCATCGCTTGAAGACAATGCAGCGCGACAAGCAACATGCTGCATCTTGTTGTGACATGATCAAAACCAAGGGTCAGGCCAAGACTTCCGCAGACTGCATGATGTGAGTGTCGTTGTGTAAATCCCGCTGCAACCCCTTGTGTCCTGGGAAGGTGCAGCATGCACCGTCACTGCCTGGGCATGAGGATTCCAAGGCAACTGCCAAGCTCGGCCCGAATTTCCCTTGAACTCAACTGTACCCTCCTTGTACCTCGTAAGATTCAGTATCAAAACCAGCGGTAGCCTAAACGATGTAAATCACTGCAGGGAGATGGCATATAAGCTGATTTGAACAACAGAATTCCCAAGTCCATGTGCATCTCCTCATTCGACTACTGCGTTTGACCTGCTCGGCTGCAGGCCTTTGGCAGTTTAAGCCAGTGTGGTGCAAGCGGCCAAGGATTTTTAAGAAGGGCACAACAAACAGCACACAAGAGCAGCTGACACGAGGCTGCAGGCAGCCACTTGGCACGCTGCCAACCCAAGAGTTCTGGACTCAAGTGCCGCATACTGCGCCCTGCTTGATCGTGTCAAGTAGCACACCGCTCTAGCAGAAACCCACACTCCAGATTTGTGCGGTAAGCTTGACTAGGGGAAACTTCAGACAGCACCTTGGACTCCCTGGCTTAGATTGCAGCTTAGCATTAAGCAGTTGTTAGTTTGCTGGCCTTAAGGAGGGGCTGTGGGATACTGGAGAGACTGTAGACAGGCATGAGTGGCTCTCTGCCGCAGGCGGCACATCCATCGTGTTTTGGTGCTTACTTCCACCAGCACAGCTCACGCAGACGTTCGCTGAGGCAGCTTTGCACAAAGCTCTCCCCTGCCAGGCACAAAGTCTTGGCATGTCAAAGCGGCATAACGGAGGGCAGGCGGAAGGGAGGCTCTTCAGTGAAGTCTGTGAGACACAGACAAGCACCGCGAACTTCGCCCCTCGCTCTTGTTAAACAAAGGGTAGACGGGGTAAGAGCCAGATAGCAAATGTCAGCCAGAAATTGCCAATCCAGGGCGACTCTACGAAGTTAGCCGAAGGTTGGAGGCATGCTGAAAATCCTGAGGTGGGTGTGTCCTGCATGTCCCGCCACCTCACTTGGAATCAACCGGATCTGCCCGCCCCGTGCCCTCCAAGTACATGGATGTCTGCAAGCCTGCAAGCACCACAAAACCAAGATGCAAAACCTGACTGCAAGCAACATGCCTGCTTGTCAAAGCGGAATGCAGTATGGCTGTGACTTTCTGCGTAATGCCAAGTCTGTCGGCAGTAGGGCAGTATCAGCGGTGGCAAAGAAACCTGTGGACCCCACTGTGGTCACTGTGGGCCCATGCATCCTGTAAGCATCCAACCACGCAGATAAACTCAGAGCTGCAACCCAACGGTCTTCAGGACCATGCTCTGGATCGATTCATCACCAAGCTCAGTTGGGAGTATTTCATGCAGCCAGCGACATGAGCGAAGCCATATGCTGTCTCACACATGAAGCTGCTGGCAGAGAATGGCAGAGACCTGACCAAGTCTTCCGATCTTGAATTAAAGTCCATGCATGCATGGCATTTCGTTCAAGAGCCTACAGTGGCGCGGCACGTGGGGTCGCAATGCCGCAGAATTCGCAACCAACGCCCCGCACCCAAAGCCCTCCAGGAATTGAAGTCTTGGAGCTAGCTCATGCCCTGCTGGTGCATGGTTGCGGCCCGCAGCTGGATGCCTGCGGCCGTTGACTCTTGAAGGCAGCCTTTCTTCCGCTTGCTGGCACAAAGCTTGGCCTAGCAAAATTGCTGTAACGGTGTCAGTAACTGTAAGGTTCAAGAACAAAGAGCTATAAATGGCCACTGGTCAGTGCCTTCAACATGAGCTGCCATGAACACCTGACAAATCTCTCAAGCACCATTCTCGTACATGCCTGCGACATGTGGGCCCGTCCAAGATGTCGCTGTCTGTGCTGGCGAACTTGGGCAGAAGAGATCCGCGAAGCCTGAACTGAGCACGTCATGCCAATAGAGCTTCGGTTCGGGCCGCCTGTTGGAAGATGCTCAGTTCTGCTGAGCTTGCTAGGTGCCGCTGTTGCGCAGTCCACAGAGCCATCCTAGGAAACCGCTAGAAACCGAACTGCAGGAGGTAAGTCTTGCAACAAACGTGCTCTGCAAAGCCTCAACCTGACGACTGCGGAGGCACCGCAAAACTTGTGAAATGGCTATCCATCCTTAAGCAGGACCGCATAATCCCTCTTAATTCCCATGCAGTAGAGCTCCGCAGGTCCCGTGCAGGGTGCAGACTGCGACCAAATCTTGCTTTGCCGTCTCAAGCGCCTCGGGCCCAGCGATGGAGGTGGATGGACTGGTGAGCAAAAAGCAGAGGCCCAAATGAAGGGAAGTCTGTGTCACTCGCCTTACTAGCACGAACACAAATGCACAGCTGGAAAAGAAGGATCATAGTCAGAGAAACTAACCCCCAATTTTTCAGATGCGGGAGTCCTGAACTTGGCGTCTTGTGCTCTTGACCGATACCTTACTAAAAAGGGCATAACAGCGGTTGAAAATCGGGGACAGTCGGCTTCAAAACTTGGATGTCGCAGAAAATGGCTTGGGGTTCACTGGCTTCGGCTATGGAGGGACTACTGCAAAGGGGTCACAACCAACCCTAGCAACGCAGCTCACTGGAGAAAGATAGCACATCATTTCAACACGCTGTGCAGACAGAGAACAATGACTTTGAGACAATACCTTGCTGAGAAGCCGGTCCCTATCTTGCAGTCTCAGGGTTCTCGGGCTTCTGGAAGCATCGCTCCATCGTCCAGCAAGTGCTTCCACTGTGACATGGATTTGAACACAGGAGGCATGCAACAAATGAAGTTTGCGAAGCCTGACCGCTCATACCTTGGACTGTTGCAAGCGAGCCCACTGTGCCTGGCCTGTGGGGAGAATCGTGTTCAAACCGTCGATTTAGCCCTAGGAAGGGCTGAGCAAGCAGAAGACGAAGGTCCCTGACCCCAGGCTGGAAATGCGAGTAGGTACACCAACCCAGCAAACTGTAAGTCTTGGAGTTCTCGTTCCATCAAATGGCACATGCTGGGCCCCGCATGACTCTGTCAAGCTGCCACACCTGATGTCAACCAAACTCCCAGAGACCATGCGGACTGCAGGCACATCAAGAAGTGGTCGGGCGCGAAAGGGCTGCTGAATATTCATCTCAATCATGTTCATCACAGCAAAAGAAACTACGCATGAATGGGGGGCCAGTACGAGATTCGGGAAGTGGCCGCAAAGAACTGAAATGCGCACGTTCCGAAGCCTCTGTGTCTAACATCTGAATATGTGTCGCAACAGTATGGATACACGGCACAAACCATCGCTGTCTTGCCGACAGCATGCGCTGCTGGCTTCAGGGATCCGCTCCCACATGAAACAAGATCACGCTCCCTTGTCCTGAGCCTGCACCGCTAAGGGCTTCAATCCTCCAGCCTCAGCACCGAGAAGTTGCGCCTTTTCCGGCGTTCGGTTGCAAAGCTCCAGCACAACCGCACATCTTTTTGGCTTTGTTCTTGCGAGTCTCAAAAATAGTCAAAAGCTTCGGCTCCCAAGTTTTAAGCCACTTCGAGAAAGCCTCGTCGGGAACAACCTGCCCACGACGTGGTGCCAAACCTCATTTTTGGTCTTGGATGCTCTACGGATGGACCCCAGATCAGCCACATGCCAAGTAATCATATATGATCCGCAAGTTGCTGGGCAAGGCACTTGAACTGTCTTATTATACGTCTTGAATTAACAAAATGATGCAGGCGCAGGTTTCGTGATTTCGGCTGGACATGACATGGCAAGATCGGTCCGCTGGAAAGTCAAAGGCAAAGCGTCAGCTCCTGCTTTCGCCAGCGGCAACATCTCGAGCATCAACATCTCGCCGCTACTGCTCGGGTTTCTCTTAGTGCTGCAAAGGAACCGCGATTATGAGGTCAGCTCTGTCTATCAGCCGTACCTAGACACAGCACACATTACGAAACTATGTATGAACATGGGCCCAATACGGGACTCGGGAAGCGGCCATGAAGAATTGAAATGCACACCTTCCGAAGCCTTTGTGTATAACACCTGAGTGGATGCCGCATGGAAGGCGGGGCCAACGCCATGAGTACACTGCACAAACCATCGGATGCTGAGTGACAGCATGCGCTGCTGGCTTCAAGGTTCCGTTCAGACATAGCCATGCATCATGATTCCTTGTCCTGAGCCTGCGTGCCTCCGAAACGGCTATTAGGCTAGGAGCAGGCGGAAAAATGAACATGGCACATTATGGTGGTGCGCAGCATGCAGATGCGTCACATCTTGGGGGCTGGGTATGATGTAGTCATAATGTGCCTTGCTATATCACCTTGGGATCACGTAAAACCCTGCAACTTGGAGGCTCTTAGGCTGCTCAGAGACCCTGACAACGTGTTGGGGCTCTAGTCCAGGGTGGCAAAGGCAGCTTGGATTTCTTCCCAACGTTGAGCCACCGTAATGCCAACAGGCCTCAGGCATCAGATGATCTGGTTTCGGAAGTTGGTGCAACCCTAAGCCAAGTCCATCAGTTGACTGACACTCAGATTGGAGGGATGCACAAATTCAACCTGGTCATGTTCACCGATTCGCTGTGCCAGGGGATGTTGAGCGCGGGGGCGACATCACCTGTTCGAAAGGTGGTTGTTTACATTGTGAGGCTAAAAGATCAAGGCTGCTTAAACCTTGACGGTTCAGTCTCAATATTTATATGGATGAAACGCTGGTGGGCTGGAGAGTTTGGAAGGAAACTAATCTTTGGGCCTGGCCTCTTTGACAAACTCATCTTCTTCTTGTTTTGCAACATTCATTGAGCTAAGGTGGCAAGCGCACGCATGGGATACACACGATTGGGCCTGACCTCTCAAGTCCAAACGCTTTTCCCGACACGCCAAGCCGCTGAAATTAAAGGGCCGAGCGGGATGAAATTGAAGAGGCCTAGGTATGAGGTCAGGCTACTTGGTTTCTATCCAAAGTGAAGTGCGGGCTCATGAATGGTTCTTGCCGTTGGCCGTGGTGCTCGCTTCCTGTTGAAACTTGTTGCTCAGCCTGCCTGGACTCAAAACCTTGAGTGCTGAGCCTGAGGTCAAGCCATCTGGAATTTGTCCCAAATTATCTGCTGGCAGGTGCTGGTCATGTTGATGATGGCTCTCTGGAACCTAGACACACCAACATGACGGGCATCGGAAGCGTGAGCAAGCCACTCAGGAATTTCTGCCAGGGGCCTCCTGCATGTCCCGTACAACCACATCCGCATAAAGTCCGCGGGCCTGACACCTCTAAGAAAACGACCTGTCTTGACAACATCAGCTGTCAGAACGCCACCAAAATCTCTTGGATAAAAACTAGGATGCATGGCAACAACTTCATGTGATTGGAACCAGAAATGGGAATAAAATCGCCGGCTTGAACAACCAATTTTCAGCCACACGCCCGCAACCCCTATCTGACCACTAACCAGCGCTCGTTTGGGGTGTTCCGGGCCAAACTTGTGAAGACTTTATCCTTCAATCGCACTTCGCATCTTCAGCAGGATTTGGGTCCTATCGTCTTGTCAGGCTTAGAGTCAATGGCAGCGATGGCTGTATCATTTAGAAGCACCAAGTTGCAAAAGCCTGCCCTGCGTTGTCCAAGTTGATGGAACTTGCTCCGTTCTTCAGTTTTTCCCTAAAGTTGCAGGCAACGCGAATGCGCAAAGCCCCGGTTGACCTTTGCAGCAACTTGGCAACAAAGTTAGCCAATTGGTAGAATGTGGCTCCATGGCGTTGGCCAGAAGACTCCGCGGCAAGTTGAAGACGGTCGAGGTGGGGCACCAGCAACCTTAGCCCCAAAATACCGTAACTGTTTGTCGGATCATCACACAAAAGACAAATCAGGCTTAATGACCACCAAGCAATCCCTCGACTGTCATTGCAACACAAGAACCAAAAAACAAAACCTGATGGCTCTTTCAAACCTAGCAATGCCGCCGGGTAGCTGGAGAGGATAGCAAACGCCCCGTGTCGTTGCAAAGCTGGGGGTTTCGCAACAATTCCAACTTCTTCTGCACAGTGATCCCCGTTATTTGAAGTCCGACAGAAGCCTTCGCTCCAGGAGCGGTTGACCACAAAAGCGCGGGTCAAACGAACGTCTTCCGCCCATGACGTGCTCAAATGTCGTGTGATCCTGCTGCACCCATCAATTCTTACTCTGCCCAAACATATTTCAAACTTTGAGCCGAATTTGCGCATCAAAATGACAATGCGCGGAACTTTGTAGCGGCCAAGAGCAACTCAAATTTGACCACGTCTCGTTTAAATGGCTGGCGCCGTTGAGCTACAGCCCACATCGACAACCGGACAGGAAAGCTTCGCATGTGTGACTTTCACGGATCACGGGGATTTTTTCTACCATACCTGGGTTGGAAATTTTGGAAACAAGTGCCTCGAATTACAACGTCTATTTTCAATTCCCCTGGCGAACCTGAAATTGAAGAAGATGACGTACGCACTGATTTCGTTGCAAAGTGCTTGCAAATATCATGACAAAAATGTCGAGTGCACTTTGCTGTTACCAACTTCTTTAATCAACTTTGACTGTCAACTTGCCCAAATTCGAGGTCCTGGGGTGTCACAAAAAATAGAAGTTCATCCTGGATTAAGTCAAAATAGGCGGGTCGAACCCAAATGTGAACCCAGGCTCAATCAAATCTCACCTCCCAGTTGCAACCCAAATCCATGATTGTGATTACTGTTGTTACCTTTGCTGCTATGACTCCTTTCTACGACTACAATCACGAAACAGGTCACCGTGAAACTGCGCGTTTTCCACTTCTAGCATAATTAGTTGAATATTCTGCCGATTGTATGAAATGGTGGCATTCACACGATCTCCCGGTATCCTAATCGGTCATTTCGTTACCAATACAATCATCGTCACGCCTGCGACTATACATCTTATCAATATTCCTGCTGTCAAACCTACGATTCTGAATGTTTCTTCTATAAGTACCAAAACTATCCAGTACTACCAGCACGATGATCATTATCCTCACTATTTATACCAATATTTGAACAAAAGCACAACTTTTCCACACGCTTTTGAGCCTGCATGTAACAGCATTCATGCTTGAGTGAAAACTTCAAAGTAAAACGTCCAAAAGCTACTTGACACATGCTAGAGGAAATTACATCAAGTCAAGGGGTCAAAGTTGAACACCCCGCCCGATACCAAGATGGCTCTTCCAACTTGGATCGCTTCAACTGCAAACAACAGCATACAAGTAGCGGACTCTACATCTACTCAAGCTATAACTAAGGCTCTGAAAACTACGGCTCTACCCCACGCGAATCGGAGGCACGGCTATGCCTAGGACTCGAGTGGGCTGCAAGCTAGGGCTATTGGCAGCTCGCCTAGCACACAAATGCAGTGGGGCTACCAAAGCTCACCCACACACACGTGCCATCAAGGCAAAACGAGGATCAAGGCCACTAGAGCACTCTTGATCTTTGCGGTTCAAGGATTGATGGACTTTCATCCCATCACGCAAGTTGAGCGCTCATGGCTCAAAATCCATAACAAGATTTTAAATCGCCCACTGTGCGTTTTGGCTCTCACTGTGCAAAAGCAATGCCTTTATCCCAGGCATTCACGACATGGCCGGAGGCGTTTGGTGCGGCCATCTAAGGTATGGCATCCTGGATTGTGATAGCAATGCCCGGCAGGCGTGACAAGAATCGGATTCGGAAGAACACGCGCTGCGACGGGCACTGCAGGCGGCGGCTCCGGCACTTCATCATCAGCATCATTCATGTCCTCCATGGACTGCTCACGAGAGGCAACTTGATCATTCAAGGTTTGAACCTGGCTGCGTAGTGAACGCACCTGGCAGTACAAGAAAATGGCCAACATCATGAGCATCATAACAAGAAATTGCTAAAAGTCAATGACCAGCATGTCATGGGCAACCCACATGACATCCTGACCACCAACTGACACATTGCGGGGGATATCACTTTCGTTGTTGGTTTCATTTGATTCCGTGCCATTCGGCGTGCTGTTGCCAGCCGCATGATCAAAGGAATGACCAAACAGCTTTGCACGTAAGGGCTCAAGGCTCAAAGCAATGAACACACTAACGACAATGCACATGTTCATCCACATGCTGCGGACCGTCTCGGTCTGGCTGCCTGCATCTGCATACCTCATGGAAGCCTCGGCACCTGTGACGAGAAGCGACAGCATTGCAACACGCAGAAATGCACTGTTGGTCTTCACACGGCCGATCATGGCCTTCGTCACACGTCTGACCTGGCGCTGGATGGCTACTTGCTCAAGAAGATTCATCCATTCAAGCTTGCCAACATGTTCGAAACCATTGCGCGCATCAACCACATTTTGGGCACCTGATAATGCCTGCAACCTTTGCTGCGGCAAAACCTTAGTGCCTATATCACCTGGGTTAACCAAACCGGCCACGGGCAAGAAACTAAGAACCTTATCCCTAGTCTTTTCTTGAACCCAGAACATGCGTGCATCAATGTGCCTTGTCTTCTGGCTGCTGCCTTGCCTGAAGCACAGTTGACGGGCTGTGGCATTATCAAGACGAACGCTGAGATCAGGACGCTTTCCAAGCAGGGTTTCCAGGCACTGGGCAACATACAACAGATCACATGCTGCTGACACTGCAGCGTACAGCTCACTCTCGCAGCTTGATAAACTCACACTTTTCTGCCCTCGGCAACTCGTGAAAACGACTGCCCCATCCAAGTACATCACAGCACTGCTCATTGATCGTCTTTCCGTTTTATTGTCACACCAGTCTGAATCAGAAAACGTCTCCAAAGTATGGTTGGCAGCATGAAAACCCTGATCTGGGAGATGTGGGCACAGTATCCGGCTGTGTGCTTCAAGTAGGAGGCCAACTTTTGCGCACACTTGTAGTCATGCCATGTTGGATGCGCAAGCCGTTGAGCAAGACTGCGGATGGTATGCGCGGCATCACTGCGATCAGAGGACGCGTACATGGCAATGCCTATGGCGGTACGACACTTGGAAACATGCTCGAAATCCAAAGGTTCACGGACTCCCGGCGGACGCACAAGTTCTTTGCTGGGTGGAGCCTTTGAGGCCTTCTTCTCATGTACTCCCAGGACTGCGCACATCTTGCTAAACAACTCTTCTTGGGCCTGGATGTAAACACCACCTTCCGCTGATACTGTGTGCTGGCGTTTCAGAAAATCAACCGACTCTCCCTCCTGCGAGAAATCCTCCAAGAGCACTCAAAGTGCTTCTCAACCAAGGGCACAAACTCTTCCAACAACCATTTTCGCGGTGCTGCAATGATCATGTCATCTACGTGCAACAACATCTTGCCGCTTCCCACAAAAAGGAGTGTGGGGCATGGCTTGCACACTGTGACTGGGGAGCGCTGCTGAAGGAAGGACACAAAGTGAGAATACCACTTCTGAGCGCCGTCCCTCTGACCAGGGACACAGTTGTTGAATTCAAGCTCTTGTTCATAGCCGAAAGGCATTGATGCCAGGACTCTCTCACCTTGTGGAACGGTCAGGTATGCATCTCCGATGTGCATGCCAAGCATCGCGTAGTCTTGCTCTGGCTTATGGCGCTTATGATGCGCAAACACCCAGGGCACAAGCCACGTGACCGCAGTGTTCGTCGCAGGTGCAAACACATCGGTCCGATCCATCTCCATCCATCGGACCCCCTGGCCACTAGACGCGATCTTCTCAAAACCATTTCACGTCCACCTTTCATCTTCTTTCTCCATGTCCTGACAAAAGTTGTGCTCAGCCTTTTGACGCCTTCAGAATTGTCTGACCTTTTCTTAAGAACACCTTTCTTTATCAAGCGCTGGATTTCATACTCATCAGCTTGGCGATCCAACTCTGCAAGTTGCTCAGGATCCAGATCTGGCTCGTGGTCAAACCACAAACAAGACTCCAGCTGCTTTAAGGGATCGGCGGGCTCAGGATTGAGGCTACTTAGCAGGTTTAGGGAACTAACACCCCCAGATGGTTCACCCGAAACAGACGCTTCAAAGTTTACATTAGCATCTTGCGCGGCAACATTCACACGCTCAATCCACTGGACATAAACCGCTGGATCAAACCATTCGTCCGGCTGAAACAACTCTTCATCATGTACCATGAACTCTTCATCGGCAACACGCCTGACTCTGGGAACCCTGTTGGGCCGATCATCGCTTCTGTCCCCGCCGGCCTCTGAGGCAATAACTCTGACAGCATAGCGCTGTCTGGCAGCAACTCTGGTGTGCTTGGCGCATCTGAGCGGCAACATCCATCGGACTGACAGGTGTTGGCCTTGCTGGGCATTGCGCGGATCACGGGACAACACAAGCCTGGGTCTTGCGCTCGAAGCAGCTGACGATCTTACACACAGTGCCAGTGATGATCCTCTTAAGGGTAAGTGCGTGTGTAGCTTTGGGAAGGTTTTGCCCGTCCATTTAAAACAGTGCATTTGTCCCTTGTGTGCATCACGATATCACAGAGACAATGATGATTTATGGACCGTGTGCAGCGCCAAGAGTGTCTAGTCCTTGTTTGCTGATGATGTTGATGAGCGGTTTCAGACTCGCGCACCGCAGACTGCGTTTGCAGGCAAAGTGAGGGTCATGGGTTCCAGATGTGCAGGTGGAAAACTTCCAGCAAGTGTTTTCTTGCGTGCGTGCGTGATTAGAAAGCTTGGCGTGAGAAGTTGCCCGTGATCATGGATTCCGGAGCGGCCATCAGTTGCTTGCCTGTCTCCTTGGGTTGGCTTGGACCACGCGGCCGTGGTGGCTCCAACCTTTGTATGTCGGATGCGCAGGGCGGAGAACTGCCCGTGCAACTTCATCGATGTGAAGTTTGTGCTTGAGACAGGACAGGTCAACCGATCATTTGGAAAGAGCGCTGCGTTGTTACCTGTTACACAGCCACTTCTGGCACTGGGCAAGTTCATGCATGCAGGTTGGTGCCCCACTCAAGATGACACGGGGATGTACTTGAAGCACGCTGGCTCTGGACTTGAGGTTCCCATGGGCTACAAAGGCAATAGTCTAGTGGTTCAAGCAAGTCTCAGCAAGATCGCTGAGTCAGCGCATGTCCCATCCTCCATCGCAGTGGTTGAGAAGCTTTTGAATGCAGTCTTTGGTTAGCAGACTCTTGAAAGCTCGACCGTTTTGTTCGGAGAGAATTGGCAACTTACTTTGTCAGATTCTGTTGTGCCTTTTACCTGGCCGCGCCGGACCACTCTTGTGAACACCGATGGTGGTTGGAAAATCCTTGAACTTTGCGGCGCCTTCCCAATCACACTGCCGCTTTGCCCTGTGGTGAAGCTGACTGCGTTGTTGTCTTGAGCACAGGTCCTGAGGATCCTGATACTGTTTGGAGTTGAGGTGTAAGGTGCACAGTGGTGACCAAGGTGCAGGCGCATTGGAAGATGAAGACATGCTTCATCCACTGAGGGTTCTCTAGAGCCAAAGAAGGCCATGGCACCGGTTGCAGATTCTGTTGAGGTGCCAAGAGCGAGCTGAGCGGGATGATGTTACCGTTGATGGCGTTGCCCCAAGCCGCGTCCACCCTTTGAGCAATCAAAGCGTGCCAGAGGTTGAACCTTTCGCAGAGTGGGTCGAAGCGTCGTTGCTTCGAGCGCTTGAAGGGTTCTCTTGAGAAGCAGCGCTTGGCTGCTGAATGCGAAGTCGCAAAGCAAGTCCAGGATGACAGTGCCAGAGATCCCAACATGCAATTTGTTTCTCAGCGAAGAGGCTAGGCTTTTACACGAGGTCACCCATCTTTCATATTAGAGCTGGTGTGCCCATTGTTTCTGACCAAGTCGGTGGTGAACGACATGTTCTTGGTTGCCACGTCTAAGGGCGTTCACCTGACCCGAAGTGTCAGACGCTCAGGACAGCCTTGGGCACTTGCACCTGCAGGTGTGCCAGCCCTAGGCCCGAGGTCAGACAAGACAGGATGTTGGGAGCATACACTGCGCCAGCAGCACCACATGCACCACCACCAAGTGCAGCAATGATTCCTCCACAGCCGTCCGGGACACCTCAGGCATCACAACCACCTTCAGCTGCGTCTGTGAGTGAGACTTGTTTGAAGA